>JACXGM010026418.1:0-14884 GCA_016801145.1 Umbra pygmaea
TCTTCTATCTCTTCACCGTCTTCACAGTCAGCTAATCGAACACATGGTTGGCGTGTGGGTACCCTCTGTGAGGTGGGCCACCTGGAGAGTACCCCTTCAGTTTGTTCAGCCTCATGAAGTGCCTCGTCGAGGGTCTTGGGCCTGGTGAGGCAGACATGTTGGCGCAACTTTTCTGGTGTAAGTCCCCGCAGGAAGGCGTCTAGGGCCAGCTCCTCTTGTGCAGCCACTTGGAATTGGGGGTAACCTTGTCGGGCGTGCAGCTGCACATCTGCAGCAAAGGTGCCCAGGCTTTCATCCCCTTGACGGTGGCGGTTGGCCAGTTGCTCTCTGCTCTGATCCGCGAATAGTCGCTGCCCAAATCGCCTTTCAAGTGCCGTGGTCAGGGCCTGGAGGTCCCGTTGTTCTGCTGGAGCTAGGTCAAGAAGCACCTGCACTGCATTTCCTTCTAATGCCAGGGCCAGGTGAGTAGCAGCCTCCTCATTGCTCCAGCCACTATGTCGGGCCGCCAGGTGGACTTGAGAGGTAGGGCTCTAGCTGCATCATCCCATTGTACTTGGGCAGTTTGGCTGATGACCTCGGCATGACAGTGGCAGTGCGTGGCAGGCTGGGCATATAAAGCAGGGGTTGCTATAAGTCAGGACTGCTAGCAGGTAGCATGTTGCTTGTAGTAGTTGTGGTTTGTGGGCGTGACCTGGCAGTACTTGATCGGTGTAACTGCGGGGCACTGGAACCATCCGGACACATTAGGTAGCTTCCATGTTGAGCAGGCTTCATCCTCTTCTGTGTCAGGTTCCTTAAATGCACCTGGGTCTGCTCTAGTGCTCGTTCTAGCTCATCAATCTCTCTCTCCATCTTCTTCCGATAGCTAATCCCACTTCTGACACCAATGTGGCGAGCTGAGCAGAAGAATTTGGCGTGACACAGAGATTGATTGTTTTGGAGCAATTTCTATGTCCCGTACATCGCTCGACTATAGAAATTTTTTATTGTTCCTTTCAAATATCCACAGTGAGCATCATCTCTGGCCATACAATTCTCAGTCATGGTATACAAACTTTTTAGATAATTTTCACTCAACCCATAACCTTAACACAATAACTTAACAGTCAAATAACCACATAACATTAATCCCATTAACAATGCATAATCATGTAACATAACAACTAAATAACAGTTTTTAACACAGAACAGTGAATTACCCATAATCCCTTGCATTCCCTAACTACAATGCAGTTTGTGAGTAGTGAGCACCCAGATCGCTACAATATATATGTTTTGTCCATGATAATTTCTATATTGACTTAATCTAGCCTACTCGGGCTTAATACTGGAAACTAAATTGATTTGTTTTTCTTTTATACCGCACTATGTTTATGGTACCGCAGCTCAAGGCTGGAGTTCTCATAGACTAGCTCCGCGAAAACCAATCAAATATGCACCTCGACAGAAGTGTATTGCGTAAGCTTCTGCATTTTTGTCCAACGCGTTTTTCTCCAATCCGAAACAAGTAATGTTTAAGGTAGCCAAATAATAAAAAAACATATCAAAAACAATTCACCCGCCAGAGTGGCTGGTCGATTGGGAAAAGTTACCCGCCAATGTGAAAATCTACCCGCATTTGGCGGGTGTTAAAGGAGTGTTCTACAGTAAATCAGTTTCATAGTATACCATTTACAAACGTTACCTCAGATGATTTATGGCATATACACGTCTGTTCTTTTTCAATATATCAGAGAAAAGCCGATAGTATATTTCAGTTCCTTTCGCATCCACTGGGGTGCTTCTGTATCCGTCTAAACTTGAGCTACCACTACTCCCAGAATTCTAAGCGAATTTAGTGCCCGTCCCCGTTTGAACACACCGATACAGAACATGGGCAATTCAACAGCACACGTCTGTACAGCTTGACGCTAGAAAGTTATACAGATTTATTTTTGAAATTGTAGTCTAATTTCTATTCATCATGCCCGTTTGGTGTTCTGTACCTGGTTGCAGAAATTACAAGCAAGCCCAAAAAGGAGTAATCTTTCACACTTTACAATATAAAAAGTTAGGGTATGCAGTTGGCATTTTAGGTAGGAATATTACGAAAGGGATCTACGTGCTGAATTAACCGGCACTACAGCCCGAAAGCGGTTGAAAAGCAATGCGATCCCCTCCATTTTTTCTATCTAGAAAGAATAGCCTATATATAGTAAGGTATAGTAATTTACCCACTCAGCTAGCTACTAAATACAGCTGGCACACTACACATACAGTATAATAACATTACCATACAGACACGATGTGTGCTCCATTATCAAGGTACAGAAAATAGGTTTAATAAACTTACTCATCTGGTAATTGTCATCTTGCTACGTCTCTTTCCATTTGTGCTGGAAAACTTCAGTGACTCAGTGACGCATATGCGGTCGTCAGTCATTTTTGGTCCAAGCCTTACAAGCAAGTCATTTTTTCTTCTGTAGACATGGATTATATATATTCCCACAGAAGCATTTAGGCAATTAGAATTGAACCGCGTTTCAACTTATCTGTAGAACATGCTGCCTTGTTGAAGCTGAATATCAAACTCCATTTGTTGTAAATGTTCTTCGGTGTACTCGGGCACAAACATGGTTGGATGTCACTCAGAATGTAAAAGCAAGTTGTAAAATTCCTCATCTGCAAATACTAGGTTAGTGGCAATTGTGTTACCAGCTACTTTAATTACGAACTGTTTCACAGAATCCAGAGTGCCGGGTGGGCGGGGCTTAGAACAAGGAAGCCAGCATTGTAGTTCTCTACATACTGAAAAAATCATACCACCTCGTCTATTTAGCATTAGTAATGGGACAACCGACTCTTTTACGCGAGTCGGTTCAACCGAACGGTTGTTAGTTGGTGAACCAAGTTAATAGATTCGGTCACCGGTTTGCGTGCCCGTGGGGGGAGGGGACACCCGTTTGGATACATTAGACTCATGCAGTTCCCTCGGTTACGGTCTCGTTCAGTAGCCTCTCCTTGCAGCCTGCAACATTAACATAACTACCAAGATAACATGACGTGTATTTGTATGTGATGTAGCCTACTTCCCCATTGATAATGTGGGTGTCTTGGTTTTCTGCAAGTTTGAGTTACTAACTAAGTTTTTCATTCTAGTGCATAGATGATTGTGTTCATGGCAGTTCCGCTTGATTACATTAGACTCGAGTGGTTGCAAGGTAACTTTTGGTCTCATTCAGTAGCCTGGTCCGCGGTCTCGGCAATTCAACTTGATTACAGTAGACTCGAGCGGTTGCACGGTTACTTTCGGTCTCGTTCAGTAGCCTGGTTCGCGGTCTCTGCAATTCAGCTTGATTATACATTAGACTCGAGCGGTTGCACGGTTACTTTCGATCTCGTTCAGGACCCTGGTGCGGAGGTGCGCGGTCTTCTCGTGACAGTCTACATTGTAAAAATTACTGATCACACTTTGTTGAATACTTGCATCAACTAAACACATTAAGGTAGCCGAAAACATACGTGTTTATCAATACTTGGTGATGTTATTTTTATTATTTATAATGATGGAAATATTCCCTCGCCTAGCCCAATGGGAGTTGTGCATTGGTGAACCGTAGCCTACCTAACGTGCCGTTAATTCTCATTCGGCAAAAATCAGGAGTGAGTCGGTTCTTTCACGTCTGGCACTCGATTCTCCCGGTTCAGTAACATGAGTCGGGTTAATTAACTGACTCTTCGGTCAGTTTGTCAACACTATTTAGCATTAAAACGGCTGATCGAAACGTCACAGAAAGACAAGCTATTGCTTAAAAAATCAAGGACAACCGAGGCTTTAAATGAGTAGGTTTGAAAGCCAGATCAGTCTAACAGGGATGCTTATTTTCGCGACCGAATACACACCTGTATTCATTTTTCCTATCTCCAAGGTCCATTGGATTTCCACCGTGACGTCAGCGTGTGAAAATTCCCCGCGAAATTTCAAATCTTGCTCTTACACTAGCCAGGCATGGGTGAAACATATCTGACTGTTCTACAAATGTCTGGGAGAAGCTACTAGCACCTCCAGATAGCTGTAGGGTGAAGTATCCCTTTAATTTCCCACCCTGGCAGCAACCTTTTATGGAAAGTTACGAGGAGGTGAAGCATAGAATATGCAAAAGAGGAAATACAGCTGCTGTTAAGATTTAGATATATCTACCTACTTGACACTCCACATTTTAACAAAGTTGTACACTCTGTTTTAATTGCTTTCAATATGCTTGTTTAATGTGTTGGTTTTCATTGCTGTATCTCTTTGTGCTAAATGTGCTGGTTATACTGTAACGTGTCTTTGAGTAGCCTACCATGTGAAGCTATATAAATGAAATGTATTATTAATTAGCCTACTTTTTCAGTGTGAGCAGAGGGAATTAATGTTCCTCTGGAAATGTACCCTAAAGACTAGGCCTAGGCTATATACAAACCCTTTTCCACAATGCAATAATGTTTTACAACCATATGCACAAATCTCTATAAACTAAGTCTAATCCTAAATTCATGTCAAATTCATACAGAACAAAATGACTGGGCAAAAGAACCTTGCAACAAGTCAAGATCAAATATAAAAACATTTTGCTGGCTAGTAAGTGCCTTAATTCTTAACAGTGTGCAAATGGTATTTAGAAATGACTTACAGGGGAAGGTGATAAAGATGTGTAACAAGGACAGTGCCATACACACACTTCTGACAGTATGGCAAATAGTGCCTTTATTTAGAAATAAAAAATAAAGAAAAATTGCCGTCATCACTGACTTCATTGAAATCACCGTTCTTGAATCATTTCAGACCATCTAAACAACTGCAATGGTTGGATTTAAATCAAACTTGTGAAAGCAATAGTGACGAATAATGCTTGTAATTAAAATTCAGCAGAACACATTCAGAATACAGTAGTATGAATGTTTAACATGTTTATTTCGGGTCAGAGAGACAACTGATTTGACACATAAGGCTCCAGGATTTATCTTAGCCTGGCTGTTAGCCTGCTCTGGAGCAGGCTAGCTAGCTGCAAAGAATAAATCTCCATGGTTACTTGGCTGGGTTTACTTCTAGCAGCTTTTGTGCAACCAAGTGAAGGCTAAATTTATCCAGGATAACTTGAATATCCCGGCTTAATCCCTTATCTTGGTTTTATGCAATACTCCCCAGGTGTAGATAGTCAGGATAAGTGCACGTTCACGGCTTTCTTAAATAGACCACTGTATCGATCACAGATTTACTGATGCAGAGATGGAGAAGACGCATGCAGCATATTTTTCACCCGCTGAGCAGCAACTTCTCATGGAAAGTTACGAGGAGGTGAAACATAGAATATGCAAAAAAGGAAATATGACTGCTGTTAGGTTTAAAAATATCTACCTACTAGCCACTCCATATTTTTACAAAACTGTACACTCTGTTTTAACTGCTTTTAATGTGCTTGTTTTATGTGTTGATTTTATTGATGTAGCTCTTTATGTGCTAAATGTGCTGGTTATACTGTAAAGTATCTTTGAGTAGCCTACCATGTAAAGCACTATATAAATGAAATGTATTATTATTTAGCCTACTTTGCCTTAAAAGTGCACTGAAAAGTATGACAAGTGGTTGTTAACCCAATGCAATTATTCTCATTCCATTCAGTTAAAATAATATGAGTTCATTGTATGACCTATTATTTTTAATTTAGACAAAATTAAAATTGCCTGGCAAGTGCAAACCTAAAGATTTCATTTTGACTCAAAGCATATTTTGTAGGTTACACCATATACGCACAACCGGCGCTACATCCTAAATTTCTCTGAACAGATTTACGCCCCCTTTTTTGGTATATACATACAGTATCGGACCGAGAAAGTGGACTAACTACAACATGCCAAAAAGTTGTTTTGTGGTTGGGTGCACCAATAATGTTAGAAAAAAAACTAATTTGAATTTCATTA
The DNA here is from genome assembly GCA_016801145.1 of Umbra pygmaea. Classification (NCBI taxonomy): domain Eukaryota; kingdom Metazoa; phylum Chordata; class Actinopteri; order Esociformes; family Umbridae; genus Umbra; species Umbra pygmaea. The sequence continues at coordinate 5,944 of JACXGM010026418.1, forward strand.
TTTTGACATGGAAAAATAAATATCCAGAAAGAAGGCAATTATGGCTGCAGCTAGCTATACATTGAGAAGACTGTGTATCTCCACACACTTATGTTTGTGGACAACATTTCATATCAGGTAGGCCTAAGAAATTAATATTCAGTGACATGTTAAGGGATGATAACAGGATGGGTGGAAATTGGTCACTGGCATAATCATAGCTAACCTCAGCGTCTTGTGATTACCCAGTAGGCATCAGGCAAGCAGGCCACCAGCGGCACGCCTGCTTTTTGCCATGGCGGCCACTGAGCTTTTTGCAATGCGGCTGAACAGCGGCGGCGGCTTCTTTTGCCGCGGTCGCCCCACCGGTGGGCGGCTTTTAATAAAATGCCTTTCAACAATACCCTGATCAGCGGCCCGACAGCAGCGCACCCGCGGCAAGCCGCTTTTTTGCACAGAACCCAGCGTGATTCCTCATACCCAAATATTAGGCTTTTAAATATTAATAAATAATATAAACAGATTTCACTTATATCACAAATGACAATGGAATGTATGACAAAGGCAAATGTATCTCAACAATTTCGTTCAAATACTGCGAGATGCATGTAAAAAACCTGTGCATTATTCAGCAAGTATACAAAATATACATGTGCAAATGTATTTAATTCAATCTTAACAATTTTGTTCAGATTACTTTCAGTCCTCCCCAACAATGCAGATAACACTGGTAATAAAAACAATACTCTAATCAATATAAACAATATAAACAAACAAGAGAGTCAAAAAAAGAGAGTCAAAGTCCAATGTAGTGCTTTGTGGTCAAGGGCGGTGGAGTGGTGTATCGAGGTGACAAGCGTTGTGGTGTTTTGCTGGTGCCGTGTCATCCGTATTCACGGCAGGTCCCTTGTACCCCTGCAACATCTCCTCCCACCTGCATGGTCAGCTGCCCCTTTCAGGTACCTGGTGACCTGGTTCTGGACAGCCTCGTCAGTGGAATCCCATTTGGCAGCATTCTTCCGTATTGCTCCTGTAATACATTAATCCGTTAATGTATTTAAATGAGCTAACATGATTGAGAAGTCTTTATAAAATGAACAAGAATCTAATAGCAAAGTACAAAAAAACTTACTTTAAAGAAGAGTCCTTAGAAAAAGGTCCCTGAAGCTGGTCTTCTTCCCAGATCCTGTCCAGGTGGTCAAGAATGCGAGAGCATTTTTGAAGATGCATGGTAGCGTTTGCCACACTGTGTACTTCAGGTCCTTACCAGCGTTAACAGACAAACCGCAAACCTACAGATAGAAGAATTTAAAGGTTTTATACTTGACAGCTTATGTTATATAAAGTGATTAGAAAAATTTAACATCTAAGTTTAAATGTTTTAATGAAAAGAAACTGCTTACCAGGTTGTATTGAATGTCCGTGTCCTGTCGCAATTGGGAATCAAACTGCTACAGGTCTTCCAGTTTGACCAGGGGGAGCTGAATATCCTGAACATTAGGGAATTTGCCCATCTGTTCCATAAATACTCTCTCCACTTCTAGTGTCAGTGTGTACACTAGTAGAATACCTTGGAAAAGCACCTGGTACAGCACCTGGTATAGCAGTACAAGCAGCTGCTAATTCCTGTAAGTGATCTGGAACATGCTTCAGTATTCTCCTCCTTTTACTCCAGTAACTAGACATCACTAGACCTGGGGGGTATTCCATGAAGGCCACTTAGTAAAGCGAAGATTAAAGTCCAATCAGCTGCGCTTAAATCAGTTCCATAACTGTAAGTTGAAGCTCATGTGATCTCACTAATTCAAACTAGGTTCAAATAGTCTAGCTAATAGCGCGTGCACGCCATTCTCAAGAAGCCCTGATGGTGGAGCATAGACTAATCAATTTACCATGCCAAATAAGGGGAAAGATAGAGCAGGGATATTCACCGCGACTGAGCAGCATTTGCCTTTCGAAACATATGATTACCAAAAAAGGAATACCGCAGCAATTAATCAAACAAATGAGAAAGGCTGGCAAGAAATTGCTGATCGTTTAAATGTGTAGCAACTACTTAGAAATGTACATTACTATAATCAATGAAAGTCAAATACAATATTTGTCACAATACATTGACGTGTGTGTTTGTGTGTGAGAGAATAATGACTAACTTTGACAGCAGCAATTACTGAATGTAATGAAAGTACATTCTCTTTTAAATGCCCTACATATGATTATCGCTACCTCATCCACCACCTTACAAATGAAAGGACACGCCATGATTATGCGTCCGACACATATGGTTTGAGCTCCCTATTTATAGACATTTAATTTATTCATTACAACGATCACACCAACTAAACAAATGTAACTTCATTTTTTTGCATTTGTTACACTTTTTGTATGTTCAAATATCCCAGATAGCAAAAAATATCGGCACGGCTTTGTTTTGCGGCCGGCTGTAAGCTGTCGGCTATAGGGGCATCCCGCCGGCGGGGAGAAAGCGTTTGCCGCCGAATACTTCACCACCAATTCCTGCGAGATGCCGCCGGCTGACCGCCTGGACCGACTGCTTCATTTTCTGTTGCGGTTGCCTCCGTCTAATGGACAGCGGCCAGCTGGTGGCAAGCCGCTTTTAAATACAAGGATTTATGTAATCTCTAAATCGATCTGCCAGCCTTGTTTAGCGTTATGGAAACAACATTTAAACGACTTTGAAACTTGGAAGCGATTAGACAATCACAATATAATCACAACTATGTAAACATAATTATATTGCAATTATAGGTTTTAAAATAGATTCTGATTGATTATATAAATTGTTCACGAATAACATCATTGCCCAAAATTGTATGATGCATGGAACTTTGAAAATTAGCTAACATTTGTCACTTGTCAGAAAATGTTGCACTGCATGTTTCTAGAGGTGTGGTTTGATAGAAAGTGAGTATTTCATTCGGCATTACGTTAGAAATATTGCCTAGTAAAATATCTCTATACTGTGCAATGTAATTTTTCTCATTTTCCAATATATATTATTCATTGATCATGACCACTAGCTACTGTTTGGGCCTTAATGTGCAATAATAGCGTACTTAAATAATGTGCTGACTACCCCCTCTCTTTGCCTGTATACCTTGCGCACTCAACAAAGCCTTAACGCATACTATTGTACACAGGGACGGACTGGCCATCGGGAGGGTCGTGAGTTTTCCCGAACGGCCGGTCCATACCGGGCCGTCATTTTACTTTGACGGCTGGTCGGCCAGTTACAGTCCTGGACGTATTAAAACAGGTGACAGTAGGCTGAAATGGACTGGCTGTTGCACTGTGCTCTGGGCCGGCCGTCAAATCGAGAGAGCGAGAGTTCCTCTATTAGATGAAGAGAAACCCAGAGTGAATGACGGACGTGGGGAGCGACAGATACAGCGCGCGCGCCACCCCACCGCAAGCCGCTTCATCCAAAGTCCCGGGCCGAATTTTTGTCCCAGTCCATCCCTGAGTGTTTACAATTTGCACATTTCAATTTTCAGCCATGTTCATTTCAATACCTATAGTATTTAATTATCTTGTACTGCCACTTTACATTCCATATAACCATACCTCTCGATTTTAGACCATATTTGCACTGAATGTAGTACAGTTTTTATTTGAACCGAATACTGTTTAGGCTATATGTGTAACTGAATACTTGAATGTTTGTACTCTGTGTAACCTAATGTCGCATTGCACCTTGCGCCTTATATCTTGGCCAGGTCGCGATTGCAAATGAGAACGAGTTCTCAATCTATTTAGCTACCGGGTTAAATAAAGGTGAAGTAAAATAAAAATAACACACAATGTATATCACACTGTACATAAAACCGCATTTATTTTCTTATATATAGGCTATATACCATCTCAGGACAGTGGCTTACCCCGTTCTCCCTTTTTTTACACTACTTATTTCATTACATGTTGTATATAGCCTACTTGCATACGCCTACATGTTGGCACAGGGAAATGAGTTGCTTTTATTCTCGTTGTACTTGGGTATAGCTAGTGAGAGTAAAAGGCATTCTATTTTAAAAATATGAATCCGACATTGTGATCATTATGAATATACAAAACATGACTAATTATGGATGCGATAGAGGTTAAATAGGAAAATTAATGGCTGTTGGAAAGTGGCTTTGCAGTTAATTAATAAATTAAGAATCTGTCATTTCTAACAGTGATAAACTTATTCTAAATTGGTAACATCTTGAAAATAATGTATATTTTTTCATTTTTGCAGCCTTGTTAATGTCAATCATAAACATGAAAATCCCTGTTCTGCCCGGTAATGAAAGACAAACTCAACGAAAAAGTTCAAAATAGCACGAACAATAGCCGCTTTCCGACCGCAGGGATTTTTGCAGTTCTTAGAACATAACGTTCCTATAACCCTTTTTTTCTTGTGTTCCGATAGAAGAAATTGCGGGATTATTTAGGTCCTCTCACCGCCGTTCCTATAACCTTTTTAGCTCCTACTCCAGAGCAGGGTCTTTCCCTTTTCCTAGGTCTACATTGATTGGTCCAAATTTATGCCGGTCGCTTCGTTTGTCTGTTGCGTATTATACTATGCTGCAGCCTTTGTCTTTTGTGTTAATTAGCTACTCAAATCTATTACTCCAGACTACAGTAGTTTTTAAACGCCGCGGTTCGAACTCAGTTATTAGGACATATCAACACAACTCTTAAATGTCATTTCAGCCTCGTAATCTGAACAAACAAATAAACAGCAAGCCGCTGAAGGAACCCAGCACTACTTGAGCTGAAAACAACCAGATCATCCGCATACATCTCCAATCATACACCCAGTGTTACAAAAACATTAAACTGTGAAATGTTGTTGTATGTGACCCTACGCTAAAGTCAAGTGATGGCGCTATAAAAGACCGTTGCGGTGCTTTCGTCACTCCCTTATCCCTCCTACCAGTTCCTATGGCCACTTGACCAGTGTGAATGCAAATAGCAAAACTGGTTTTGGGGGAGAGTAGTTAGTAGAACTGTTTAGAAGTGGACTGTTCCTATAACTACGTTCCTGTAACTACTTGGTCGGAAAGGGGCTAATACAAGCACGAACAGCGAGTGGTACCTTCCAATGCGTACCTTAATAAATTCTCTTAACACTAGAACCGCCAAAGGCCGACGCCATCGGGCATTTGAGTTTGTAATTAAAATATATATGTGATTTAGAAAGCTACACCCTCCTCCTTCCTTGACTTTTCCTAAATATGTTTATTTTACATTATTCTGTTGTCCAATTTCAAAAATCTCAAACAGATAGCTTTTTATCAATGATTTCCATGTTTTTTTCCCCCCTAATTACTACTAAAACCGCCAAAATCCGACGCCCCCTAACGTTGGTACCCAGCCAATTATCTGGTACCCAGGCGCCTAGCAACCAAGGCGCTAAGCACCTCTCACTGAATGAATGCTTTCAATGGCTCAATGGCCAATAACCACAGAAAAGATCTTTAGCCCTGGCTGAGAATTAACTAAATAATGTTTAGCATGTCGTAAAATACTTTTAACTTTAGTCTTTGCAATATAATGTAATAACTAAAGTGACTGAGTATCACGTGTTTTAGAATTGTCGCCGATTATTTTTCAACAACGAAATGCTGCTTCTCATAATTCAACATTTTACATAGGCTACACTCATGTTGTAGCAAAATAAATAATTGAATAATATTTGTATTATAAGTAGGCTATTTGTTGTTTCCATTGCTACCATAATCCTTAAATTTTTAAATCACAATTGGCCAAATGTCGCTGCATTTACACAAGTAATTCTCCATCTCGGATATAGCTTATTACACTAACTAAAAAAAATATGTGCTCAGTTCGCATGAAGCCTGACATAAATGAAAGGGCAGAGGGATTTATGAAAGAACTATTCGATGCCCGTGAAGTTATATGATTATGAAAACTACATAAAAGATTAAATGTCTGTAAACACGGTTCAAGTCTACATCTAGTCAGCGCAAAGAGTTGTTGAGGCGAGCAGATGCACTAAAATGCACTAAACTTTGTAATTAAATATAAAACATCAAACAACTTTAGTCTTCCATACTTCTATCCACAGGAACGCCCCGGAGAGAACGCAGGTTTAGCTGTAGAATACGGCAGGAGGAACCCACACGGAACGAGCAGAAATCATGGCCAACGTTCATCTTCCTTGACAGCAGAAACTGACATATAAAGAAAGTTTTGTCTCTAAATTTTAAAACAATTGAATTTCTAGTGGAAAATGTATACTACAATTGTATTTTGATTTTTCATGTATGGATGTAGGCTACTTTCATAATTATTTAGGTTGCAAGACCACCACGAAAGAGGCAGCAAAACAGGCAGTGCAAACAGTTGTTGTTGAGTCGAGCAGATGCACTAAAATGCACTAAACTTTGTAATTAAATATAAATGATCCAACAACAGTATAGGCCATGATTATAGTCTTCCATATTTCATTCTGTAATTACATATTCTCCAACTCTAAACTTGTTCTATATTGACTTTTATTGATGTATAGCACTTTGAGCTGCATTCCTTGTATGAAATGAGCTATATAAATAATACAGGCTGTTTCCGACACTGGAACACATTTTAAAACGAATAAAACGGCACTTTCTGATTGCGCCGTTAGTTGAAAATCGTATTAAAAGTATTAGCTGGTTTAGAAATGAAGTAAGTACATGTGGTGGATTTTCATTCTAGACTAAAGAATTGTCATTCTATAAAGGCAATATAATACCATCAAAAACAACAAAAATCTCCATGCTCTTGATCGCTGGATGCAGTGATGGCTTCGCTGGAGGCTGCGGAGGAGAGAGCGGTTTTTAATGAGGGTGATTCGTATGCTAATGACGCTGATGGGCGTCAGCAGTTAGGGGTTATAGGTAGTTTGGAAGGCCTGGCGGTTCTAGTGTTAATACATCCATGGTACCTTCACGGGGATCGGTGACGTAGATATCTAAAAAATACCTGAACCGGAAGTGGTTTCCGGGTTCATGACTTCATGTAAGCAAAAGAGTGGAAACATTTAGTGTCGGTATTTGAGAAGAAAACTAACTTTCGACAAGAGTTATCAACTACAGTCGTTTAAGTAAGTACATAGGTAAGTTAATTTTTGTGTAACGCAATGTTATGTTGATCGTTTAAAATGTTTTTGCCTAAGAATTCGATACAAGTGTATGTGTTTAATAGTATGTATTTTTTTGTTGTTTTTTAAACAATTTTACTGTTCCTCGTTTGTCTGATCAGTTTTTCCCACAGTATAGCTATATTCCTAATGTTAACAAGGCTGTTTTGTTGACATTGTCTTTCAGATATACCTTGACCAGACCCTAACCATTCATCTTGACCGAAAGTAGAATATTGAAAGATATTGAGGGGCAAACAGGAAATTGCAGATTTTGACAAAGTAAAACCATATAACGAGGGAAATGTTAATTTGTGTGATGCTTTAGTCTGCTACTAAACTTAATTTTCAAATTTTTATTTCCTCTTTCTCAGAACTAGGCGCCACTTTGCAGAGCCAAAAGTCTGAGTACAAGTGAGGATATTTGTGACAATACATTTTGTCTTTGTAAATATTGCTTGCATTTAAGATGCAATGCGCATGGATGAAAGATATAGGAGTGTGCAGTACAGTCCCTTAGCCATGCACATTTTAATTATTGCTTAATTGCTGAATATGCCATACTCTGTATTGAAATTAAAGCTGTTTTCTCCCCAGCTACATTTTCACCACGGCAGCACATTGGTGAAGGCTCTTGAGGTATGTAGTATGTTGCCTTAATCAAAAACTAAAATTTTACATTTAATGTATTGGACTGAGTAAATGTATACAATACCTTCAAACATCTTTTTACATAGTAGTGATTATCAATAGGAGAAACTCATTGCTCAATCAATGCTCTGCGGACTCCCTTGGCATCTTGTGTACTGCACGAAGTTTTCAGCTATGAAGGTATATACTATGTGTGTCTTGTTGTACAGTGTTATTGTAGTATTGAATATAATGCCTTATAATTAGGGGTACTCCGTCAGGAGTAACCCTATTGTAATTGTCTGTATTCTTATTATTAGGGGTACTCCGTCAGGAGTAACCCTATTGTAATTGTCGGTATTCTTATTAGGGGTACTCCGTCAGGAGTTACCCTATTGTAATTGTCGGTATTATTATTATTATTATTAGGGGTACTCCGTCAGGAGTAACCCTATTGTAATTGTCGGTATTATTATTATTAGGGGTACTCCGTCAGGAGTAACCCTATTGTAATTGTCGGTATTTTTATTATTAGGGGTACTGCGTCAGGAGTAACCCTATTGTAACTGTCGGTATTATTAGGGGTACTCCGTCAGGAGTAACCCTATTGTAATTGTCGGTATTATTAGGGGTACTCCGTCAGGAGTAACCCTATTGTAATTGTCGGTATTCTTATTATTATTATTATTATTCTTTTCCTTGAAACTGCTAAATAACTCAAAAAGTTTATGGTAAAAAGTTGTATACATTTTTATACTGAAACTAGAAGATACACGTAACTTGGCCCAAAACATTGAACATGATTCGTCCATAGGTGGCGCTATAATAAGCATCCCAAAAAGGCTCGACGAAAAAGCTGCCATTCGTACCCCGTTTGGTGTAGAGACATGCCCTTTGGTGTACTTATGTCATTCCTCATGAGAAACAAATTTGCCTCAAGAACCCATAAAGTCCGCAATTGACTTGCGCTTTGGCATACAGGTGCCTCATATATATTCCTTAATGGTGATATGGACTAAGACATACAATACAAAATGGCCGACAAAATGGCCAACACATGTTTTATTGATAAATAATGACATTATAGTGTCATATTTCCTGAACCATACATGATAGAAAGTAATGAATGATAACATGGGAAAGAGGGAGCTCTGCTGTAAAGAATGTTGGGTGTACTGTCCATGT
>JACXGM010026419.1:0-14883 GCA_016801145.1 Umbra pygmaea
TGCGTGTGCGTGTGCGTGTGTGTGTGTGAAGGGGTTCTTTTATTAGGCTATAATCTCTTCCAGTTGAACGTGAATACGTTTACTACTTAAAAACATCAAAGCTAAACATCATCTCTAGTCAAACCGCATCACGACATCGCTACAAATACAGTATGGGATAAAAATCAGCGAATATCAATGTATAGGCTTAGGCTACGTTACCTTGTTTCAGCAACGCTTGGTGAAACTTGAAGTGAATGTTTGCGGTTCATATGCTGAATCATTGAAGTCGTACTGTTGTGGTATGCCAGGTCTACTTTGCAGTAGACACATTGCACCTTGTTCTCTTCCTTTTTAAGTTTGTAATGATCCCAAACTTTAGACGTTCTCTGCCGTTTATGGACATCTTTATTCTCCGCAATTCCGCCAACTAAATTCAAAATGTATCACGCGCTATGTTGTGCTTCCTGAACATTGAACAACGGTCCGTGTGAAACAATTAGATCCCTGCGCATAACATATAGTGTGCGTCATAGGAATTTAACGAGGCTTCGAGGCAGAGTTTTTAACTCAGAATTTTTGTAATCGAGTTAATCGAGTAACTCGTTGAATCGTTTCAGCCCTAGTTTTGGTGGACATGGTCTTGTGGCCTGGGCAGGTGACCGGAGCTGATACTTCAGTGAGCTTGGTCAGTATGACAAGACTTGGTGGAGGTGCCATGAAATTAAAATGAAAGAAAAAAAGAAAACAAAGAAGATCTTTTAAAACAAATTATCAAAAGACCTGTATGAGGAAACATCCCCTACAGGCTGTTCAAAATACATGTACGGTAAATTGGGTACATTATCTTTCCAATCCTCATGGAAAAGAAGAATGAGATATGGCCAGTGAAGAGGGCTGTTAGCCAAAGATGGGTAAGATCACACCTATGACATCAGGGCAACCTAAGACAGGCACAGCCATGCATCTGGCCCTAACATGGTTCATGCCTCAAATCCACACTCATGCAGAACAATGTGGCCAGTGAAGAGGGCTGGTTAGCCAAAGAAGGGTAAGAGCCCACCAGCGACATAGAGACAACCCAAGACAGCACAGCCATGCATCTGCCCACACCAATGAAACCATATGCCTCTACATACAGAATGTTGCAGCGTGCCGGTTGCCTGGTCACAGTGCCAGGATCAGAACTCTTCAGAAGCATGCATGTCTGAATTTTTGCGTTTGTGTGTGTGGTGGTGGGGGGGAGCATGCATGTAAAAAAATAAAAGGGGGGGGGGGAAGTGATGGAAAAAGTTCATACTGTATTGTTCTATATTTGTAGACACATAGCTGATCCCCTCCCTCTGAAAAGAAAAATAAAGACTTTGACAACAAGGTGAGCTGAGATCCTAACCAATGAATAACCAATAAATCAATCTGGGTACAAAATAAAAACAAAAACCTGCAGACACTCAGCCCTTGTTGGAACCGGTTTGACACCTGTGCAGTAGATGGTCAAAACGAAACCCAGACTTTGTAGGAAAGATTGCATATTCACGGAAACAAGGTTGACAGTCAAATTTGCGACAAGATTTCAAGGCATATATATAATTTGACTAAAATGTGACGTAAATTGTTGTACAACAATCGTGGGTAAGATCTAAGCACCGTTTTTCCATTGAATAAGTGGATTTCTTGTATGTAGCATTAAACGTGACGGACGGGAAATGATCTAAATGTTGAAAGGCAATAGTGCAGTGTGAGATATTATATGTGGCAGTGCAATTTCTATCTCAGACAGCAATGCCCCCATCTAGTACTGCATTTAATTTTCACTTACAATTGAAAAAGATTTCTCTGTGTGTAGCAGACAGGCCTAGTGCTGTCAGATTAGTTTAGTGGAATTGGCACCTGTTCACAGTAATCTGCTAAATATGGAACAGTTCATGATCATAGTATAGCTCTGCGGATGCAGAAAGACAAAAGCTTCTGTCATTTAAGCTGAGACAACGTCTGACATTTTTCTCTGTCTGGCATGACATTAGCTCCCAGATTTCAAATATATGTTTGGCTATTTAAACATAGCAACATAATAAAAACGGTAACATCATAATGACACTCACTGATCTACAGTAAATAAACTACGAAAACCCAATGAGTCAAGCTTGGCTTAAGTTTTCCTATGTCTTCTCTTGCAGCATCTTCAATTTAATTCAGAAAGTGAAAAGATAATAAAATTGAAAAATTGAGCTAGACACTCAAAAAAGACGACATCATCTCATTATCTGCTAAATACCAGCATATTAATTACAATGACAGTGACAGATTGCTTGTTAATGGATCATTGATATTGGGGCTGTGGGGAGAAAAATGTTCAGGTATACAATATGTTTTTGAAGCCAACACATGGTGGATGTACACTTGTAGTTCAATGAGTATGAGGCAGTTCACTTTCATTTAGTCACTGACCTGCACTTTTTTAGTCCTATCTGTAACAACCACTGTTGTATTGTTTTTTGTTTTAGCATTTTACTTTGCATTTCTTGTATCACTTTTGCCAAGGTTTTATTATTTTAGTTTTATTACACCACTTTGGTAAAATGTTTATGACGTGCATGATATAATAAAAAAAAAAATTCTGTCTATAGGAACGAATGTGGATCATCTGCATACCTAATGTTTTTTAGAAACTCACTATAATGCTTCATATGACCATGCCGGATAATGTATTATAGACATACTGATTTAAAACCAGCACTGAACTCATACTTTATGAATCGCTCGTCGTTTATACTAAAACCTGAATCAACTGCACTAGTCATACAATTGACTCATTTCTTTTTTCTTTTTCCATTTTCCTCCCCTGCCAATTCCCAATCAGCATGTCCTATCGGCAGCTCCGCAACTCCTTGGATGGATCTTTGGGATGGCAAGGGGCGAGCTGCGAGCACATGGTTCATCCAACCACGTCGCCCAGGCGCCGATTCAAATTACTTGGGGGTTTTTCCTATCCACTGTCAAATTAAAACATGGTCTGGTAGTGGATGCTAACTTCAAATAGAACCATGTTCTGGTAGTGGATGCTAACTTCAAATAGAAACATGGTCTGGTAGTGGATGCTAACTTCAAATAGAACCATGTTCTGGTAGTGGATGCTAACTTCAAATAGAACCATGTTCTGGTAGTGAATGCTAACTTCGAATAGAACCATGGTCTGGTAGTGGATGCTAACTTCAAATAGAACCATGTTCTGGTAGTGGATGCTAACTTCAAATAGAACCATGTTCTGGTAGTGGATGCTTACTTCAAATAGAAACATGGTCTGGTAGTGAATGCTAACTTCAAATAGAACCATGGTCTGGTAGTGGATGCTAACTTCAAATAGAACTATTTTCTATTAAAAAAAAATATGAGTAGTGGCTTTTGTTCCATTTTCAGCAAACATTTATGAAATATTTCACCAAATGTTTGGGTTTAGATTATGGCTTCACTACTAATACACTAAACCATCTAGTTAATAAGTAGAGTACCATACTCTTTAGATATCATTATTATTCAATCCGGTCACCATTTGTCTTAATAACTCCATATAATGTATAATAAGGTAAGAGAATTGCTATTTGCACTTAAATAAACCTATTTGAAAGTGTGTGATGCTGCCATAATGAGAATCCTTGGAACATTTAATGTAAACAGTCTTGCTCACAATACCTGATCAGATAATCAACACATATTATACAGCATTATTATTATACATCATTATATGTTCTAGTCTGTGTATTAGGACACCCAGTTGTAGACAAAGTTATAGAAATCACAAGCGCAAAAGCCATAACGTGACAACATTCAAATAATTTTGCGTTGAGGAGCTGTCAGTAGCTGGAAGACCAGTCCTGCACAATACACAGAGATACATTATCATTGCAAACTATACACAGAGATACATTATCATTACAAACTATACACAGAGATACATTATCAATAAAAACTTTACACAGAGATACATTAGCATTAAAAACTATGAAGACGAATAGCCAAGATAAATGCAAATAATTAACCCAGTGCATAATTTTATTGCAAAAGTAGTTTCCAATGTTTATTTAAATGGACAGTATATGCTACACCTCCAAATTGCATTTGGCAAAAAAACACTAAAATGAATGTTGCCAGTGTGGAATATAGACAAGATGCTTATTGAGACAAGGCTTCTCGTCATTAGACTAATGATAGTCTAGCTATCTCTTACCATGCGGCTTCGCAATTGTGCACTCTTTGGATGCCAGAATTATTCACATGGTCAAATGACTGGTAACCAACAAGAGCGCCTTAACGTGATTGGAATTCAGATGTAAAAATGTCTGACATTTTATCAGAAATGTTCAGGCCACTAGGTCGATAGAGATAGTAAGCCAGTGAATTAACTAAATCATTGGATCATGTAACCCTTGTTCCTGCTTACCTGAAACCGCATGTCGATTTGGCTACAATACAATATGTCATTTTGGTACATTTAAATTCCGATGCTTTAAGACTTTTACTAATAATAGAAATTCTAATAATAGAAATTCAGTAGGTGACTTCCCTTTTAATGGAGCAGGGTTTTAGCAGTGTCTCTACTTTCTGTTCTTTTTACACCTCTGACTATACTCAAATAGCCACAACAGTCATCAGATCTCAATCCAATGGAGCACCTTTGGGATGTGGTGGAACAGGAGATTCGCATCATGGATGTGCAGCCATCAAATCTGCAGGAACTGCGTGATGCAATAATGTCAATATGGACCAAAATCTCTGAGGAATGTTTCCCAGACATTGTTGAATCTATGCCATGCAGAATTAAGGCAGTTATGAATGCAAAAGTGGGGCCAACCGGTAGTAGCAAGGTGTACCTAACGAAGGTAGCCGGAGAGTGTTTTTCATGTTGGCAATACATATGTCTATTTTAAGCAGTAATTTGGACACTTCTTTTTTATACCTTTGACAAACATCTTTCATCACAGATATTATCTCATTGTTGTAGGCTTTGACTAAAATGTCTTTACTGATATGCTAATTTGCAAATTGTTCAATGTTGAACGGCATATGGCTACAGCCACAGAGTATTGTTTGGGCCCTGACACATCTGAAAAATGCAGTACAGGCACAGTACAGGCACAGATGTAGATGGGCCACAATGCTTGCAACCTTGCATAGTGTGAGTTCTTAAATTTTATGATTTGTCAGCAATAGTATTATCAGCATGTGACCCAGTCTTAACAAGAATCACTGTGCCAAAATGTTCCTCCCTTAATCACATTGAGGTTACACATATGGAATGCTTTTTGGCATTATTTTTAATTATTCATTTTCAGTACTATTAACATCTCATTCAGTGGTCCTCAAATCTAATGCCAGTCAAATGGCACATGAAATGAATGCCAAGTATGAACGGTATACACTTTGTCAGGCTGTTGACAAAATGGTAAGCAAGTTAAGTGTTTGTTGCCATCAATTACAGTATTTCCATAACTATACTACAGAGTTTTGCAGTTCTGTTGTGGTGTAGTTAAAGAAAAGGCAGTTGATGGTAGATGAAATGAAGGGTGGTTTTAATTGGATGATCCGGGAAACATACAGAGGCAGGTTGCAGGGTACGCCTGAAGCGAGTGCACAACGGAGTACTTATATAGCCTACGTGCTCTTTACAGTGGCATTGAACACTGACATACGGTGGAAACATCATCACAAATATGGCCATATATTAGATTTCTGTATCGGAACCTTCTTACATGACCTAACATAAACCAATGACTGACACCTCTCTCCAATCTGGCCCGCTTATATACATTTTACTAGGTAATTGAACACGGCTGCATGTCGTTACTAATCAGATCTACAAGGTACAAGTCTACCATAACCTGAACCCTATCCTAGCAAGGCCAAACTGGGGAGAGGTGTCACATGAACTTAAAGGGACATTTACACATATTTAATTAGAAAGCAAGGAACTAAAAACACCATGCACTGCATTGAATGATTATAAGGAAACAAAATATACATATAATGCAAGAATATATCAATTTCATCAAGGAGTCCATAATCTCAGTCTCTGTACGCCAGACCTCCCTGGGCTGGGCGTTACAAGTTAATGATTGTTAATCTCTTTTGTGTTTTTGTTCATTTGCTATACCCTGCTGTGATATTTTTAACTAGCTGATATAGACACGTCATTATTGCACATTTCTTAAAATGGAATCACTGAGGTGATGGGTTGTTTAGAGGTGGGAAGTCCTTGCTTCAGCGACCCAGTAGGACACCAATTTTGGTAGTGGGCTTGGTAAATGCCTCTGAATTTGGTCAAAATGTAATCATTGTATGATAAATGTGTGATTTAGGGTGAATCCCATTTCTCTGTCTTAGCCCTTACCCCTTCCCCTTAGTTTTGCGCGTTCATGTGAGAGTAACGGCTATCCCAATTCTCATTTTGATCTAGGGGAAGGGCTAAGGGGAAGGGGTGGATACCCCTTAAAACCAAGCATTTTCGAGAGCTTACTTGAAACCAAGGGGTACCCAGAATACACTGCGCAACCGGCAACAATGCTAGCCAGACTATCAAGACAGTCCAATAAATGTATTTTCAGCTTAAATAATTGACTTAAAAATAACGACAGACTTGTTTTGTGCTCTACACAGTCCTGTGGATATATATTTGCAACCATGTTCTTAATTGAAACATTTTTCAAAATCGCTAGTTTCGTTACATTGCTGATGTGAACAACATTTCGCATTTCAATGACTAGCCTTGAATGGACACCATGCATGTCTACAGTTTTAACTAAACTAAATTAGCACCGGATTTTGTTTGATATCTTTAAGTTTGTGATCAACACTTGTCTCCTCTCTGGTGATGTATCAGCCAGCTAGCGACGATGTATGATAACGTAACTGTAACCAAGTGGTGTCTCATTTCATAGGGGTATGTTTTCATCCCTATCCCTTACCACTTGGTTTCGAGGGACAAGGCCTAGGGTTTAGACGAAGGGGTAGGGCTAGGGGTAAGACAGAGAAATGGGATTCACCCTTTGACTCACAAAGGGTTAGCTGTTGACCACACTCTGAGCCACATCATGTTGATGGTTGCCTTATGCAATTGCTCACATTTACAGTAGCCTACCATGCTCTTGGTAAAATTATCGGATAGTGCTGTAGAACAGTGCTTCTGAAGATTTTTTAATTAACCAGGTCCTTTATCGCCCCCATTAAATAGGGTATAAGCTAATTGCCCTGAATATTAATGATGCTTATTGTTGTTGTTATGGTTATTATTATTGTTATATTATTATTATTGTTGTTGTTTTTTCATCAAAAATCATCAAAAAGCACATAATTGAATGACAAACAACAAACAAACAGGAGCCAATCCGAAACAGCTAGCAAAATCTTAATTAAACAACAGCAAAACATAGAACAACTCATCGCCACAGCATCATACCGAGGCCAACACAGAGAACAACTCATCACCACAGCCTCAGCATCATACTGTAGTCAACACACAGAACAACTCATCACCACAGCGTCAGTATCATACTGTAGCCAACATACAGAACAACTCATCACCACAGCCTCAGCATCATATTGTAGCTAGCGGCTTGACTCTCCCTTTGAATGAAATTTAGTGGTTTGATCTATTTTATCCTTCAAGTTAGTGTTTTTGAAAGATCAACACTGAAAGATAGTTATTGCCTGATCATGTTGGATGCTAGTTGCAATGAAATATATGAATGATTGTAAATTGGTTTGGTAAGAGAGTGGTAATTATGTGTTTATGCATGATCCAATTGAGCAATCTAATCATAGGCTATTTCTGTTGAATGTGTGAATGTTTGTATAAAAATTTCACCTGAATGTCTGAATATAAAACCAAATTGACCTTGGTAAAGAATACTTGTAAAATAATAAAAAAATATCTTTATTTAAGAGCGCATTCTTTGAATTTGAGAGCATTTCTAATTAATGTTGTGTTCAGATTTGATAAAAATTTCCATCAAAACCTTTCTCTCACACTCAAATAGCCACTGCTCGTGCTTAGATTTGCTGTGCTTCTGCTCAAACTTTATGTTTGACAATGTGTTGTTGCTTGGACAGATTTCCTGCTCAGCTTCAAAACTTCTCCTCGCACTCAGGCTGCTTCTGTGCACGGTTTTACCCCTGCACTCTCATATATTTTTGTGTTACAACCAAGGGAGTAGACTTTTACCCTGAAGTTGAAGCAGCCCTGGGTGGATTCTGATGCTACCTGGCTGTCACCTTACGTTAGCATTCCATTCATTTTAGGGGTCACTTTGACAGTTTTACATTTACATTTGAAGCGTTTGAAGAATCTATTTGTCCATTGTTTATTTATAAAGGAACAGGACAATGTATAAAAAGCTCCATTACCAAGTATCTCACGTTATGGCCCCATAGAAGCAGTTTTTGTGAAAATAGGCTAACTTTTGTGTCATTACCATGGGAATTACTGTTGCACAGTAGAGAAATTACCATTAAGTCCAGGAAAAGCGTGCAGTCAATTGGAGGACGTGGAGGCATACAGTCAAAATGACAAAATAATTAATCAGAATACTTACCAAAAGTTGCTCCTGCTCCTACGCTCATGGACAACTCCTACTCACCTGCTCAGCTATCACAGAAAAAGTGATTCTAGTTGACTTCACTTTCTCTCCATAGGAATGAATGGCAAGGCTCCGTCCATCTTGTATACTGTCATTGGTGACAACCCTGTCAAAATTCACCAACCAATAGAGTTCCATCTTCTTCTTCGTTGTTGTTTAATGGCGGTTTGCATCCAAATGTAATGGTGCATTACCGCCACCTACTGGAGTGTGGGCCAGAGACAGGCCAGACCTACATCTTACCAACCAACCCTGTGTCCCTCCAAGAAAGAAAACAATATGTTAAAACAAACAACCACCTCTGTCCCCCCAAGCAAGTTCTCCATAGTGAGCCCTTGGACACCAGCCTCCTCCTCTGTCCCCCATACACCCCCTCTCCCTCATATAGTTCCCACACTGAATCACCACATGCTCCACAGTCTCCTCAGTCTCACAATAGTCACACATGCCTGTTGGATGTTTCCCTATTCTAAACCGTGAACCATTCGGTCTACAGTGCCCTATTCTAAGCCTAGTATAGATGGCCCCCTCCCTCCTTCCACCCCCTAGCTCTCGCCTCCCCCAACCTTCCTCTGGATGCTGTGGAGATGTCTTCCCTTAGAACCTCCTTCCTACTGCTCCTGCCAACTTTCCATCACCTTTGCCCAAACAAAACTCTTAGCCTCCCCTTTACTCTACTTCACCACCCTAGTGACCTCCTTCTCCCCTTGGACCTTCTTCGTGAGTCTGTCAGCCACCTCATTACCCACCACTCCCACATGCACCGGCACCCACGCAAATCTGCTTTGGCACCCTTTCTGCACCACCCGAACCAAGGGTCATCAGTACCTCCAACACAAGGTCCTGCCTGCTGCGTGAGCTACATGCTTGCAAGCTCTTTTAATACAGCACATGAGTCAGAGAAAATTACCACATTTCCCTGCACACTTTCCTCCACCCATTGCAATGCCAACAGTACCGCAATCATCTCTGCTTCGAACACGGCTAGATGATCTAATAGCCACCTCAAGACTCCCCTACCACTGGCCTCTGAGATCTGGGATCTTTTGCCCCATCTGTGTAGATATGCACATACCCTCCATATTCCGACCGCAACAAGCCTGAACAAAAGTGGGCCGGATCTCTCCCCTCCTTATCCCCATGGATTAACTCCAACAACTGCAGGTCTACTACTGTGCATGGCAACATCCACAACGGACTCGGAAGCATAGCCACTGTGGAACTAAATTCCATGTCACCAAGGCCTAACTGCCTTGCCCAGGCATTTCCTACCCATTCCAAACTCACAGTCTGGCCCTGTCCATGTTCCCAGCATGCTTAAAGCACCCTCTTTGATGGGTGAGATCCCACGACCCTGGAGATTTTTCCAGTAATTGCCTCTTTCTGATCTCCAGTGGCATCTTCCCCATTTCCACCTGCAGTGCTGAGACTGGTGACGACCGAAAAGCACCACTACATATCCTGAGAGCTTGGGGTTGGACCACATCCAATTTGGCCAGCACTGACCTAGCCGCCGACCTGTACACCACACTCCTATAGTCTATAGCCTCTCTAATTAAAGCCACATACATCGTCTTCAAAGAAGAATGCCCCCACTCCAGTCCAACCAAACACTGCATCACATTTATCACCTTCTAACAGTTCGCCACCACCTTCTCTAACAACTCAGGTCATTCTTGGCTCAAATATAACCCCATGAAATCTGAATACCTTCACCCTCACTACGGTCTCACCATACAGTTTTAGCTGTACCCTTTCCCTAAAATCACTGCCTGCGTTTTAGCTATGGAAAACCTAAAACCCCACGCCAACGCCCAACACTCTACCAGCTGAATTGCTTCCTGCACTTTCCGGACTATAAACGGTACATTCCTCCCCCTCTTCCGTATTGCCCCGTCATCTGCAAACAGCGATATCTGAATGCCTGGCTCAACCTGGGAGAACACATCATTAATCATAAAAAATAGCAGAGGGCTAATCACACTACCCTGTGGCGTTCCATTCTCTACCATGTAGCTGGCTGACATAGCCCCCCCAATCCTGACTCGTATTCTCCTCCCAACCAAAGAATCCTTATCCAATTATACGTCCCCCCCCACCCCCACGACACTTAGTTTAATCAGCAGTCCCTCCTTCCACAACAAATCATAGGCCTTATTCACATCAAAAAAGAATGCCACCTTTTTGACCTGAGCCTTTCTCACCTCTGACTCCAGACACACCACTGGGTCCATCGTCCCCCTGCCCTTCCTAAACCCACTCTGATCAGGTAACATCAACCCTCTAACCTCCAGAAAGTAGGTCAGCCTTTCTACTATCATATGCTCCATAATCTTACAGACATGCAACGTTAACGCTATTGGCTGACAGCTAGTCGGTTTTGATATATCTTTACCTGGCTTCCGGATTGGTATCACCACTGCCTCCTTCCAACTACCTAGTAGCTTCTTCTCCTCCCACACACAGCGCCAAGATCACCTCAATTGCTTCATCAGTCAGATATCTCAACATTACATAACACACTTCATCCTGTCCAGGTGACGTCATTCCAGCCCTATTTATCGCTTTCCTCATCTTCCCAATGGTAAAGGTGCTGGTCCAACAAGCTCCTAGCATTCCACTGGAAGACCACCACATAACTAAGATCCAGCCAGTCATGGCTCAGGCCTAGGCTGATTAAGATCCTCTTGGATCCCTTCCCAAGTCAGCCCCGTCACCCCAGATACATTTGAAAAGATGATGAAAGACGTGAATGAAATCAAATAAAACAACAGCCTCGTTGGTGTGCTTGGAGAGTGGAAAACGACGTCACCTTCATGACAGTCAGGAGGACAGGAGGAGTCCGGCCACCATGGATCTTCAGGTAAGTTTCTGCTATTTTAATGGCGCTTTATTACTTTCTTCAAATTGAACTGATAAAGTCATATGTGCGGCACGAGATAACAGCCATGATAATGTTTTTGGTTTTAAGGGTTGTAGAAAAAAACGAACGCACCCTTGATGGGGCAGGGATCATTTCATTTATCAACCCTACACCAGGAATTCTATTGGTTGGTGAATTTTGACAGGGTTGTAACACAAAAAAATCAGCGCAGGAGAAATCCGAGAAAAGATTTGCAAGTGCACAGAAGCAGTCTGAGTCTGAGGAAAAGTTTTGAAGCTGAGAGCAGGAAATCTGTCCCAGCAACAACATATCTGAGTCCAAGCATAAAGTTTGAGCAGAAGCACAGCAATTCCAAGCGTGAGCAGTGAGTACTTGAGCGTGAGAGCAAAGTTTTGAGGGAAATTATTACAAAATCAAAACTGTAATATTAATTAGAAATGCTCTCAAATTGAAAGAACATGCTCTTAAATAAAGATAGGAATAAAACTCCATAATGCAACATCTCATCCAGGAGCAAATACATTTCCTGCGCCCTCCGTTGTCATCTGAACGCCCCCTGATGGGCGGTACCGCCCCGTTGAGAAACACTGCTGTAGAATAAGCTTAAAAATGATTATGACACAGGGATTTATACATTAAATATAAATTAGATTTTATATTCCTGAGCTAAAATCAATTTCTCTGTTTTTTTTTCAGTTATGGTTTATTCATTACATACTGTACACTGATCAGCCATAAAATGATGACCACCTGCCTCCAATCCTTATGCTTGCCCTTTTTTTCTGATTCCAACACATCAACTTTGAGGACGAAATGAAGAGGCCGGAAAAATGGGCAACTGTAAGGATATGAGTGACTTTGACAAGTGCCAAATTGTGATGGCTAGACGACTGAGTCAGAGCATCTCCAAAACTGCAGCTCTTATGGGGTGTTCCCAGTCTGCAGTGGTCAGTACCTATCAAAAGTGGTCCAAGGAAGGAAAAGTGGTTAACTGGCAAAAGGGTCATGGGCGGCCAAGGCTCATTGTTGCATGTGGGGAGCGAAGGCTGCCAGTGTGTTCCTATCAAACAGACAAGTGATTGTAGCTCAAATTGATAAAAAGTTTATTCCTCAGGGACCACTTCCTTAAAACATACAGACCTCAATTTTTTTGTATTAAAAACATTTATTTTTATTGAAACATGTTTTCAGTATTTCTACTACGCATGTTTCATTTTTTTTTTTTACTTATGGTTCATCAAATAATTTTTCTGCTTTGGAGCTAATGGATCAATTACAGTATCAGATTTAAAAAAGGTTTAGAACATCTACTCCTGTAAGATGTCATAATCACAACTAAATAACACCCCAAAACTATACAAGTAAATTAACCATTTTGAAATCGGAAGATTCTATGTTTGTATTGAATGAAACGGATGAACATGTTACTGGGTATTTAATCATGGAATTTGAAATATTTTGTGTAGAATAGGAAATATGCTTTGCTTTCAATTGCAGTCCATTTTTTGCAGACCTGTTCTACTGTACATAGTGCAATAAAGGGAAGCAGAATGTACAGTTACTCATTACTCAGGATTGTGTCTTTAATTGTTAGCTAATAGATCAACGAGTTCAAAAGCTAGAATGCACAAGATTGGCATGGAAAAACATAGTTAAGTTTGTGTCAAAAGCTAAAAAGTGGATTTAGCCTGCATTGACTGGCGTATCTGTGGTTCTGTACGAAGCATCAATTCTCTAAAGGGACATCTTTCTTAAGGGCTATGCTTCCCATGACAGGCCGTCATTCATGGATCTGCGCCGCTTGGTGGATCTCAGCAGTCAAATGGCTTTTTTCACATTACTCCAAACGCACATTACTGCAGTGCATGAACAATGTAGTTCTGCTTATCTTACTTATGTCTGCTTATATATATTTCATTAATATAAAAAATTGCAAGGGCTATGAACTCACTGGCCACTACATTAGATACACCTTGCTAGTACAGTGTTGGTCCCAGTTACCTTCAGAACTGGCTTAATTCTTCATGACATAATGTAGATTCAACAAGGTGCTGGAAAAATTCCTCTGAGATTTTGGTCCACTCCATATTGACATTATTGCATCACAGAGTTGCTGTAGACTTGTCGGCTGCACAGCCACGATGTAAATCTCCTGTTTCACCAAACCCCAAATGTGCTCTATTGGATTGAGATTTGGTGACTGTTGAAGTCATTTAAGTACATTGAACTCATTGTCATGTTCAAGAAACCAGTATGAGATGATGTGAGCTGTGGTGCCTTATCCTGCTGGAAGCAGTAGACATTAAAATATGTGTACTCTGTGGTCGTAAAGGGATGACACGGTCAGCAACAATATGAAATTTAAATTATGCTCAATTGGTACTAAGGAGGCTGAAGTGTGCCAAGAAAATATCCCCCACACCATTACACCACCACCACCAGCCTTAACTGTTGACACAAGGCAGGATGGATCCACGCTTTCATGTTGTTTACACCAAATTCTGACCGTACCATCTGAATGTCACAGCAGAAATCAAGACTCTGTTTTTCCAATCTTCTATTGTGCAGCTGTGGTGGGCCCGTGCAAATTGTAGCTTCAATGTGGTCTTCTGCTGCTGTAGCCTATCTGCATCAATGTTCGACATGTTCAGAGATGCAATTCTCTATACCTTCATTGTAACAACTTGTTATTGTTACTTTTGTTTTTCTATCAGCTTAAACCAGTCTGTTCATTCTCTTCTGACCTTTGCAATCCACACTCCACTTTTTCCCTAGAGTACTGTTGCTCACTGGAAAATATATTTTTTGGACCATTCTTTGTTAGCCCTAGAAATGGTTGTGAGGGAAAATCCCACTAGATCAGCACTATCTGAAATAGTCAAACCAGTCTGGCACCAACAACCATGCCACATTCAAAGTCACCAAAATCACCTTTTTTCCTGATTGTGATGCTTGGTTTGGTCTTCAGAAGATCATTTTGACCATGTTTACATGCCTAAATGCATAGACCTGCTGCCATCTGATTGGCTGATTAAATATTTGCATTAACAAACTGTTGAACATGTGTACCTATCGAAGTAGCTAGTGAGTATACGGTATATGGTCAATGGAATTATCATATATTCATTAAGATTATTAAAAAGATGAAAGAGATTAGGGATGTACTGTATGGGTATGCAACAAAAACAAACAACAAACTGAGACTGGCAAATTTGTCAATGATTACATTGCAATGCTACAGTATTCCCACCTACTTGGCTATAACATATTCTAGATAAATGATTTACACACACACACACACACACACACACACACACACACACACACACACACACACACACACACACACACACACACACACATACACACACACACACACACACACACACA
>JACXGM010026420.1:0-15054 GCA_016801145.1 Umbra pygmaea
AGACACCTGGGATGTAATCAAAGGAAACCATGACAACGACAGTACACAATACAGAAAGGAACCAACAGACATACCACTAAAGGGACACTAGGGGGAACCAAAACTAAACACACAGGTAGAAATCTATACATGAAACACAACACCATACATAGGGGAGAAACCACATAACTAAACGGTACAACATAACCACTGTGTAAAACACTGAATCGACAACAAAGGAAATCTATACACAAGAGACATAGGAATAAAGTAAATGAGTCCTCATCCCAGCCCTTCTAGGCCTGGGTGTGACACCTGTACTAATTACTGCTGATATATACAGTAACTATCTAGCTACAAGTGAATACAGATTTTTGAAAAATACTAGATTTGATAGAACTTAGTAAAGGTGCAGTTATATTGTTTTACATTCGACATTTTAGGAATTCAGCAGAAAGAAATTGGGTCATTACTCAACATGTAATAATGGCGTTGCGAAACATTGTGAGTAATTCATTTTGGGGAACCTAACAGTGATGACATCCAATGGATCACCACCGGAATCAATGATGATCCACCTGTCAATATTAGGTAATGATCAGCGCTGTGCAAACAAATATAGATGCATGCGGTTATCAGCAGGGGAAACGCAGCTGAAAAGAAGGAAGCAATAAAACTAGATGTTTCTGTGTTTCTTCAATCCTGTTTAGGTGTCTTTTTATGCTAGGTTAGTTGGACTCATTGGTGTGTGCTCGATCTTTAAATTGGTTTAAAAAATGTGGTTATATATTGGTGTATCCAATCCAAACATCTAAGCACCTTAAAAAGGCCTAATCAGCATCAGGGCAAAAGCTTTGAAAGACAGAGACATGCATGAGTAAGTCAAAACTCTCGTTAGTCTAAGTAGAAGTTTTAGATCTGTTAACCATTTGGGGATAACTGACTTTAATAGCCTAGATATACCGGCCAATTAGAAACCCAAAGCGAGATCATCTCATTGAAGGCTGCCAACCCATCATTTTGCTGATGTTGTTATGGTGAGTAATATTTTTACGAAGAAGCACATTAGTGGGCCAGCATGATGATTCGAATGACATGTTCCGTGCCTACAGAAGGGGATTTTTTTGAATGAGCACATTGAATTTATTCACTGTTTCCACGCAAAGACCAGAATGGAGGTGCAGAGGCTCTGCCCGGACGTGGAGCAGGGGCAGAAAGCAGGATATGGGGATGTTGTCGAGTAGGTGCAGAGGCCCTGTCTGGATGTGGAGCATGGGCAGAAAGCAGGATATGGGGATGTTGAGTAGGTGCAGAAGGCCCTTGGGAGAAAAAAAAATAGATCCATAAAAAATAAATCCTATTTATTCTACATATTTGAGCTGGACATGGGCCATGAGGCTGGCAGTAAACTCCATGTAAGAGATGTGGGCACAGGGAGGGAGTTGCAGCCTGGTGGCAGTGGACCAAATGTACCAACATGATTGGTCAATGTGTTGCATTCTCTACTGACATATACAGAAGCGGCACTGTAGGAGTGTTGACCAACTGTTAAAATTAAGAAATATAGTCTCACATTCTATGTATGTTCTTAGCAATTTCATGTGTGGATTTCATCACTTGTTCACCACTACAATAGGCTCCACTTACTTGGGACGAAATGTCAGAGTTATTGCTAAAGAGATATAATTTCACACCAAAGAAATGATGCCATATCTGTTGCAATATTGCATGAGCCTCTGCATGTGTCTTTGATTTATGTTGGATCAAGGTGCTAAATGTACTCACTTGATCCTATTAACATTTAAGTTGATCAAAGTATCTCCTCCATGACAAATATTGTAGTATGTACAGGGACGTTGATCGACCTTAAATAAAACATACAGTAAAGGTGTAACCCGACAACAAACAAAAATTCCCTTAATAAATAAATACGTTTTCATGTATTTATTACAATAATTATATTCGTTCTCTGAGACCAGAATATTTGTTTTGGTTGTTCAACCCACTGCTTACTTTCAAGCTATGCGGGCTTGCGTGTTTTGACTCAGATTTACCTGCCGGGCCCCCAGTCACGCGCAGACGGGCTCTTTAAGAGCTTTTCAGTGTCAGAGTATGTAGACTGGAATGTGTCAAGTCTTCCACTCCCAAAGACTAATGAGCAGGAGAAGCGACGGATAAACTCTTTAATAACAGACAGAGTCTTTTCATTCAAAATGTTCTGCTCCGGTGGATAAAAACAAATTACTTATGACTGACTGTTAATCTGCAACTAGTCAATGAACTGTTGAGCTTAGAGAGACACAATAAACTTGCAGTCAGGCTCGTCTTTGTTTTAGTGGAAGTGTTTCCGCCAGCAGGATTTTGCAATGCAGATATGACTCACCTTTCAGCAGGTGTGTGGTTTTGTGCATGTAGGTGGCGTTGTGTGTGTGAGTATCTGTTGTGAGATAACGGATTCTGAAGTGCACCATTAAATTGAATTTTTAAATAAAAAACAGTAGGAAAAACAATAGGAAGCAGACACTATGTAGACAGTGGGAGACGGGGAGGAATGGCACCAACAGTCGGCCGAGCGTGGCATGTGTTGTCTGGAGTCGGAAGCCTAGACAGTTTTTTCACCAAACTGTGGCACATAGTTTGTAATATAATTGTGATTAATTGTCTCAGTTATATTCGTGTGGGCAATAAACTCCCTGTTTAATCCCAAAAGAGGAAGCATAAAATGAAATACTGGAAATGTGTTTGCAATTACAAAATGTCAGAACACCATCCGAGCAGGTGTGTTTGTGTATGTATGTTGGTCCAAGCCTGGGTGTATGTGTGTGTGGGTGTTTGTGTGTGTGTCTTTGTGTATGTATGTTGGTCCAAGCTTGGGTGTATGTGTGTGTGTGGGTGTTTGTGTGTGTGTCTTTGTGTATGTATGTTGGTCCAAGCCTGGGTGTTTGTGTGTGTGTCTTTGTGTATGTATGTTGGTCCAAGCCTGGGTGTTTGTGTGTGTGTCTTTGTGTATGTATGTTGGTCCAAGCCTGGGTGTTTGTGTGTGTGTCTTTGTGTATGTATGTTGGTCCAAGCCTGGGTGTTTGTGTGTGTGTCTTTGTGTATGTATGTTGGTCCAAGCCTGGGTGTGTGTGTGTGTGTCTTTGTGTATGTATGTTGGTCCAAGTACGTGGAGGCATACATTTAAGAGGAAGCCCATAGAGAGTCCATGAATAGCCTCAGAACAAAAGATTACGGCAACGTTTAGTTGGATTTTAAATACCATATTTAAATATGAAATAAGATTCAGAATGATTCAGATTTTGCTTGGCACCGCTACCAGAAGAATTAAAACTTTCAAACAGGTTGCTCACGTCACATCTACGTCGTCAACCTCAGCTTGAGCCTGCGCAGTATGCTCGGCTACCATCGGAAGAATGCTTCTAATTCACTTCTCCTTCGAAATGTATGGCATCGCTTTGCCCAATCTATATACTGTCTATGAGCCAGACCACTGCTGCTTGGATGGGTGTCTGGGAATTGGTATTGCCTTGATCTTTCATCCAAATTATTTACAAATTCAACTGCATTAAATATTACATTTCACTTAATATGAAATGATAATTGTGACATTTATAATAATAAAAACAACAATACTATTTCGTCCACAGTGGCGAAGCGGGTCCTCCTTATCGAACTAACCATCCCCTGGGAGGAGAATATGGCAGCAGCCCATGAAAGGAAGTTCCTGAAGTACTCCGAGCTAGCAGCAGAGTGTCAAGATGCCGGCTGGAAAGCCACTGTTCACCCGGTGGAGACTGGCTGTCGGGGCTTTGTGGGTAAAGCAACAGTCCATCTGCTACATGGAGGTCTAACAGGCTCAAAGCTGAGGAAAGCCACAAAGGCGCTGGGAGAAGAAGCGGAGAAAGGGAGTTATTGGCTTTGGTTGAGGAGGAAAGAAATGGTGCGGGGATCAGTACCCCATTGAATTCAGCTGCAGGGGGTGGTGGGGACATGTCTTCAGTATGCCTTTGCCCCCCCGCCCAGAGATGTACTGGTCTTGGGGGCGAAACATCTGTGAAAGGTGGTGCCCAGCTTATGACCCTGCAGCTGACCTAATGGCAACGGCGGAGGTGCGACAGGCTGAAAAGCCAGAGCAGGAAAGACCATCTCACCTGTACAACAAACTGAACACCCTGGGAAACCAGTGACTCCTGCGAAAGGGCAGGTGACAGCCAGGAAAGTCTGGTGGACAGCTGGGAAAGACCAGTTGACGGCGGGAAAGAACGCACTCGGAGTGGGCGGCTAGTCACCCTACCCACTAGCGACCTGGTAGCCCCAGGACGCACCATCTTTGATTACAAAACAAAATAAGAGAAAACAGCCCGAGGGCCCTCTGAGAGGTGGGATGGAAGATGGGCCCACAAGGACGGATATAATGACAACGACAGGATCGACCAATGACGAGAAAATCCTTTGGAAGTGTGCGTGTGGATGGGAGAAGGTGACATCAAGCAGGGGACTACATATCCACCAAGGGAAGATGAAGTGTATGAAGCAGGTAGACCAGCAACCTCGCACTGCTCAGGAAGCAGGTCAGACGACAGGGTCCATAAGCCGGGAGAGCAACCACAGTGCTGCAGGACCCAATCTCCGTTTCTTTGTGTCATTTAGAGTCTTGCGGGAAATTAAGTTATTCCTAAGAAGGTAATCAAGAGTGAAAGGTCGTTACCATTGGAATATCTAACATTGGAGCACTTTTGAGATCCTCAACTCCTATCAAGCTTGCTAGCTACCTGAAAAAGCAAATAAAATAATGAGAGTCCCTACATGCTAACCGAAGCATTAAGAACATTGTAAGTATACAGAGAGTTTATTAGAAATATAGTTCAAAAGACATTACCGTTTGTGTCTACAAGGCAGCTGCCGTCTTCAGAAATAGACTTGATCAGTTAAACCACAAACTCTGTGCTACGTGAGCTAAATTGTGACTTGGAATTGTCAGTTGCAAAAGGTTTTGCGTTCATTCATGCAGATCAATGAGCAAGACTTACAGCTGTCAATGCGAAAACACAAATTACTTACAGTTCAGCTCATGTAGCAGAGTTTGTGGTGTGACTGATGAGTCTGTTTCTGAAGATGGCAGCTGCCTTGTAGACACGAACGGAAATGTCTTTTAAACTATATTTCTAAGAAACTGTCTGTACACTTACAAAGTTTTCAATGCTTCGGTAAGCATGTAAGGACTCTCATTATACTACAGTGGAAGTGTGGTGCTATTTTAAGCCTTGTTAGTGGTCTATAATAGCGATTTATTTTTACTACAAAAGTGCCCTCACGACTAGCGTTAAGGTAATTATCAGTTCGCACTAAAACTGGGCACATTCGATTAGCATGAAAACATATCCCAGAGAATGGTCGACTCGGTAGCAATGTGTATGTTCATTTTGCACTGGAGTTGTCCATTATAATGAAGAACCTTAGTACAACCCTGCAAATTGGTGTGAAAAATATACTCAAGTGTCCTGCTAGGTGAGACTGCATTATGTACACCAAGGATCAACTTTTCAGTGTCATCTCTAAACCAGAGCCGCACCAGCGTGCAGCCCAACTCAGCAAATATGACTGTCCTTAAATACTCTGTCCTTAAAACACTACTGCTTTTTTATTTTGTTTGTATTTCATGGTGTACTCTGTTGTAAAGCACAGTTAATTAAGAAAATAATCAATTTACTATGAATTATTTTTAAGAACTACAGGATGTTTTGCTGTTTTATTAATGGGTTGTTTAATGAATTTTATACAAACAGTAGTTTGTTTTTTTAGGTATATTCCATTTATAGTTATGAAATGTGACAAGTAGGTACTATGGGTATTTGAAAAATGATTTTACTTGAATGGTACTAAAAATGTCACTGAAATTGTCACATCCTGCCCTAGGTGGGTAGGATGTGTCTGTTATTTCTGTTATTTGTGTGACTTTTTGCCCCTTCCTAGTGTTTGGTATTCTTGTTTATTATTCCTAGCCCCCCCCGTGATATTTCTGTGTATTTGCATTCCCTGTCGTCTTCCCTAGCCACGCCTCTCTCCTTGGTCTGCGCGATCTGCTCCTGGGTGTTGCCTTAGAGAATACTTCTGTATCGGCTTGATTATTCAATGTGCTACAGCCTTGTGTCATTAGTTGTTTCACCTCTCTACATAATGTGCCCACACCCAGAGGAGAGTTGTTGGAGCATTGTGGTGTATGTACCCTGTTATTGTGCGTATCCGTGTCCCCTTTAAAGATCTCCAAGATTTCTGTTAAGCAGCTGTATCGTGAGTTCATTTGTGTTCAGTTATTCTCTTTCCTCGCTCTGAGTTGTTTTTGTTTGTTGAGTGTCCATGCCACTCGTAAGAGCATGTTGTCTAGGAGGAGTTTTGTGAGTTATGTTATTCATGCTACATGTACCCTGTATTCTGTCTTTCATCGGTTCCTGGAGTATTAGTTAATAAACTACGTATGTATCACTCACGTTATACCGCCTCCGGTCTCTCTCCCTCAATCCCCACCGCACATCATGACAGAATGCTCCAACCATCAAGAGGGATTACGAGATTGGTTACGGAGAGCTATTCCGTGGCTCTCGGTGGTATATGTTTGGGTGAGGCGCAGGCTGCGTGCTCTCTCTCTCCCCGCGTTGTGGCGAGCGAGCAGCCTGAGGAGCGTTTTCATCTCACTTCCATGTGGGATGTCAGTAGCTCCGATGAGGAGATATCACCACGGTATGATCCTCTTTCGGTCAGGGGGGCTGTGGACGGGGAACACATCCTTCCACGCCGAGTTTTCAGACGCCCTGACCCCTATATAAGCCTCCACATGTCTGACCAGAGCTCCGATGAGGAGGATTTATCACAGAAGGATCCTTTTTCTGTCGAGGAGGCTGTAGACGGGGACTACATCTTTCCCCGTCGAGTTTTCAGACACCCGGATCCCTATATAGGCCTCCAAGGTTCTGACCTGAGCTCTGACGATGAGAGCTCCATGCCAGACCCCGCCTCTGCCTGCTCCTGTGCTTCCTGCTCTACTGCCCGCAGGGCTCTCAGAACCCCTTCCGCCAGGGCTCCCAGAACCCCTGCTACCGGGGCCCCCTGAACCCTGGCTGCCGGAGCCCCCTGAACCCGGCTGCCGGAGCCCCCTGAACCCCGGCTGCCGGAGCCCCCTGAACCCCGGCTGCCGGCTGCCGGCTGCCGGAGCCCCCTGAACCCCTGCTGCCGGAACCCCAGGAACCCATGCCCCCGGGGTTCCCTGGACTGCTTGTCCCCGGGCCCATGTTTTCCCTTGTTCCCGGATCTTCTGCCTTGCATGCCCCAGGGTCTCCTGAACTACCTGTCCCCGGGCTCCCAGACACACTGCCTGTTCTTTGGTTTCCTGACCTGCCTGTCCTAAGCCCCCCTGAACTGCCTGTCAATAGGCTCCCAGACCCCCTGCCTGTCCCATGGTCTCCTGACCTGCCCGTCCTGTGCCCCGTTGAACTGCCTGTCCCCGGGCCCATGTTTTCCCTTGTTCCTGGATCTTCTGCCTTGCATGCCCCAGGGTCTCCTGAACAGTCTGTCCCCAGGCTCCCAGACCCCCTGCCTGTTCCATGGTCTCCTGACCTGCCTGTCCTGAGCCTCCTTGAACTGCGTGCCACCCTTCGTAGTGTTTGGTATTCTTGTTTATTATTCCTAGCCCCCCCCGTGATATTTCTGTGTATTTGCATTTCCTGTCGTCTTCCCTAGCCACGCCTCTTTCCTTGGTCTGGGCGATCTGCTCCTGGGTGTTGCCTTAGAGCAGTGGTTCTCAAACCTCTCCTGGGGGACCCCCAGCCATGCCATATATTAGATGTATCCCAGAGCTAGCACACCTGAATCAACCTTTTGACTAATCATCAAGCCCTTACCTGCTTCAATCAGGTGAGCTTGTTCAAGGCTACAACAAAACTGTGAGATGGCTGGGGGTCCCCGAGGAGAGGTTTGAGAACCACTGCCTTAGAGAGTACTTCTGTATCGGCTTGATTATTCAATGTGCTACAGCCTTGTGTCATTAGTTGTTTCACATCTCTATATAATGTGCCCAGACCAAGAGGAGAGTTGTTGGAGCATTGTGGTGTATGTACCCTGTTATTGTGCGTATCCGTGTCCCCTTTAAAGATCTCCAGGATTTCTGTTAAGCAGCTGTATCGTGAGTTCGTTTGTGTTCAGTTATTCTCTTTCCTCGCTCTGAGTTGTTTTTGTTTGTTGAGTGTCCATGCCACTCGTAAGAGCTGTTGTCTAGGAGGAGTTTTGTGAGTTATGTTATTCATGCTACATGTTCCCTGTATTCTGTCTTCCGTCGGTTCCTGGAGTATTAGTTAATAAACTACATATGTATCGCTCAAGTTATACCGCCTCCGGTCTCTCTCCCTCAATCCCCACCGCACATCATGACAGAAATAAATACAGAGAATAATAGTTTTAACTTTTTATTCCATATAAATTCAAACTTTTTAAGTTATTGAATTTTAAAATAAAGAAAATTAATAAGCCAAGTCAATTTTGTTTACTTGTTCATGTTATGTTGCTAAATGTTACAATGGCTCACAAGTCTTTTTTTATGGGAATGTTGGGTTCTTCTTCTCCTGACTTTATTGTAGAAAAAACATTTTAACTTGAAGTTATAACTTTAATATAATGATTTTTGAAATTAATTTGAACAAGAAATAATAATGGTGACTTTGTGCAAAACAGGGGCATACCAGTACTTTTTGTTGTCCAACAGTGTGACGGAATGTCCTGTGGTGTGACAAACTGAATTATACGTGGAAAAGGCATTTTATGCACAAATTTGTGTAAGAAGTGTTGAATAGTATAATAATTATATCATCACTATGCACATATAACGATGGAATTAAGTTTCATTAGGTTTTATAGTAAATATAATAAATATAATCCAGACATTTGGGTAAAGTCCCCATGTGTACACCTTATAGTAGGATAATAACATGATTGTGAATTTTTATTGGTTACTTTTAATGTGAAAATATAATTAGGACAAATTGGTAAGGATTGTCTATATTTGTTATATCTCTCACTCAGTCTGTTATTAAAGAGTTTATCCGTCGCTTCTCCTGCCCATTAGTCTTTGGGAGTGGAAGACTTGACACATTCCAGTCTACATACTCTGACACTGAAAGCTCTTAAAGAGCCCGTCTGCGTGTGACTGGGGGCCCGGCAGGTAAATCTGAGTCAAAACACGCAAGCCCGCATAGCTTGAAAGTAAGCGTTGGGTTGAACAACAAAAACAAATATTCTGGTCTCAGAGAACGAATATAATTATTGTAATAAATACATGAAAACGTATTTATTTATTAAGGGAATTTTTGTTTGTTGTCGGGTTACACCTTTACTGTATGTTTTTTTTAAGGTCGATCAACATCCCTGTACATACTACAATATTTGTCATGGAGGAGATACTTTGATCAACTTAAATGTTAATAGGATCAAGTGAGTACATTTAGCACCTTGATCCAACATAAATCAAAGACACATGCAGAGGCTCATGCAATATTGCAACAGATATGGCATCATTTCTTTGGTGTGAAATTATATCTCTTTAGCAATAACTCTGACATTTTGTCCCAAGTAAGTGGAGCCTATTGTAGTGGTGAACAAGTGATGAAATCCACACATAATATTGCTAAGAACATACATAGAATGTGAGACTATATTTCTTAATTTTAACAGTTGGTCAACACTCCTACAGTGCCGCTTCTGTATATGTCAGTAGAGAATGCAACACATTGACCAATCATGTCAGTACATTTGGTCCACTGCCACCAGGCTGCAACTCCCTCCCTGTGCCCACATCTCTTACATGGAGCTTACTGCCAGCCTCATGGCCCATGTCCAGCTCAAATATGTAGAATAAATAGGATTTGTTTTTTATGGATCTATTTCTTTTTCTCCCAAGGGCCTTCTGCACCTACTCAACATCCCCATATCCTGCTTTCTGCCCATGCTCCACATCCGGACAGGGCCTCTGCACCTACTCGACAA
Source organism: Umbra pygmaea (assembly GCA_016801145.1). NCBI lineage: Eukaryota > Metazoa > Chordata > Actinopteri > Esociformes > Umbridae > Umbra > Umbra pygmaea. The sequence continues at coordinate 10,009 of JACXGM010026420.1, forward strand.
CATCCCCATATCCTGCTTTCTGCCCCTGCTCCACGTCCGGGCAGGGCCTCTGCACCTCCATTCTGGTCCTTGCGTGGAAACAGTGAATAAATTAAATGTGCTCATTCAAAGAAATCCTATTCTGTAGGCACGGAACATGTCATTCGAATCATCATGCTGGCCCACTAATGTGCTTCTTCGTAAAAGTATTACTCACCATAACAACATCAGCAAAATGATGGGTTGGCAGTCTTCAGTGAGATGATCTCGCTTTGGGTTTCTAATTGGCCGGTATATCTAGGCTATTAAAGTCAGTTATCCCCAAATGGTTAACAGATCTAAAACGTCTACTTAGGCTAACAAGAGTTTTGACTTACTCATGCATGTCTTTGTCTTTCAAAGCTTTTTTTTATTTTATGGGAAGGATCAGCTTAAGTATTCGACATAGGTATTGTCTTCGTTCTAAAATATGCATCATTTCCAATCCCAATTTTTTTAAAATATTATTGCTGTCTATATTTTAACCCCATCCTAAGCTTTACATGACCAATAGTTGAGACCAATTACATTTGACATTCTAGCATTTAGCTCTCGCTTATACATTTAATATTTTCCTCAATCATTATTTTTTATTTGATCAACTCTTTATTTAAGTTCAATATTGTCCATCTATCTCTTAGCCACAGCCATATTGGGTTTTTATTGGCCATGTGTAGTTCTACTATACTGTGATGCTTCATATAATTATGAAACCTTTCTATTGTCAATGACTCCAACGATTTGGAATTAAAGATAAATATTTTTGCTAAAATAATTATCATATTATTAATTGTCTAACTATTACATTTTAAGTAGTTGGGAAGATTGAATTCCCCACTTGTTGTCACGTGTTCCAAGGATGAGGAGGCAGGCGCGTCTTCAATGAACATATATTTTATTTCAACACTATGAAGAACTGGACAGGAACAAAGAACCACACAGGACTCACAAACACTCAGAACTAAATACCATACTAACGAGGGAAGGAGGTGCAGGTGTGGACTAAACAACAGAACTGATAGGCTGACAAAAACATGTGATGGGATCATGTGATACAAAGAGCGGGAAACAAAACAAAACCACATAGGGGAGAAAACACCCTGTAGTGACACAGAACAAGGACAGAGTCTACAGACATTGTGAAACTTGTATAGATTTCTATTTGTTGACAGTATTTTATATAATAATTTGAATTGACATATTCTAATTTTTGAGTCTGGTGTTGTTTTGCATATTAATCCAAAAGCGTTATGCCACGGTATTGGAACATCAAAAATTTCTTCCCAGCTATTTTGTAATTTATATGGAACAGCAACCAATTCTTTTGTTCTTAGATGGAATTGGTATATTTCTTTGTTTATCCATATTTTATTCATCCATGTAAGATCTTTGATACATGGTTGAAAGACAAGATCAGATTTTTCCCCCTCTTGTACTTCTTCCAAGTATATGGTATTGCTGCAGTTAGTTGATTGTATTTTTGTAGGGAGCAAACATTTCCATATGTTTTTGTAAACTGTATATAAGGCATCACTCCACCGGCTTCATTTATAATGTCATTTACAAACATTATTCCTATTCCAAACATCTTGTCAAAATATACAGGCTTTTTATCAACTATGATATGTGAATTTAGCCACAATAATTGTTGTAAAATTTGGTCCCTATTTTCAGGTGGATAAAATTGAAATTGCAACCAACTTTTCATGGCTTGTTTGAAAAATATCGACATCTTAGAAATAATTTCCTTTTCCAATATCTGAAAATGGTCAATTGTAATTTGTAGAAATGGAAAGAGATCCTAACTGAACAATGGGTGAAATACTCTTATTAGCTTACTAGAGAACCAATTAGGATATAGGTAAACCTTTTGTATAACCGATGCTTTCAATGGAAGGTCCAAAGCTTTAATGTTCAATAGCTTTTGACCTCCATGTTCATATTCATTATACAAGTATGCCCTTTTAATTTTGTCTGGCTTACCATTCCATATAAAGTTGAATATCTTTTGTTCATATAATTTAAAAAACATGTCATTGGGAGTAGGCAAAACCATAAGCATATAGGTAAACTGTGATATAATTAGAGAGTTGATTAAGGTGATTTTCCCACATATAGTTAGGTGCTGTCCTATCCAGGGTAGCAATATTTTATCAAAGCATTTTCCCTGATGCTGATTAGGCCTTTTTAAGGTGCTTAGATGTTTGGATTGGATATACCAATATATAACAACGTTTTTTGAACCAATGTAAAGATCGAGCACACACCAATAAGTCCAACTAACCTAGCATAAAAAGACCTAAACAGGATTGAAGAAACACAGAAACATCTAGTTTTCATGCTTCCTTCTTTTCAGCTGCCTTTCCCCTGCTGATAACCGCATGCATCTATATTTGTTTGCACAGCGCTGATCATTGCCTAATATTGACAGGTTGGATCGTCATTGATTCCGGTGGTGATCCATTGGCTGTCATCACTGTTAGGTTCCCCAAAATGAATTAGTCACAATGTATCGCAACGCCATTATTACATGTTGAATAATGACCCAATTTCTTTCTGCTGAATTCCTAATATGTCAAATGTAAAACAATATATCTCCACCTTTACTAAGTTCTATCAAATCTAAAGTCTTTTTCAAAAATCTGTATTCACTTGTAGCTAGATAGTTACTGTATATATCAGCATTAATTAGTACCGGTCTGAAAGTTAAAACAGCTACTGCACATCCTTGATCATTGACACGTTATTCAATTTGTTGTCGTTGATCGACATCAGCTCTAGGCACTTGGGTAACACTTTATAATAACCATCATTAATAGATGGTAAATTGATAGTTAATTCATGTTTAATAAATTGTTATTTCACTGTTAACAAACAATAAAAGGATATTTAATAATGTTTATTAATCATTATTAATGCTATAAATTAACAGTTTATTATTGCACACATTATATTATTTATATACATTGAGTTAATTATTAAAAAATAGTTTGTGAACCTTTTAAAAAATGTTTACATAACTCTTTAAACATTACCTAAATAGGTGGACCAGATATTCCCATTTCTTTGTTAATTGTTACAAATTTGTTTTTTTAAACCGTATCCAAACAGTGTTCAATTTGCTGATAAGACAAACTATTATCAATGCACATATCACTGTTTTATGGAAGATCGATAACAGATTTAATGGTGCCAAATTAAGTTACTTGATGCTTTATAGACCACTTGTTCATCATTGTAATATAATTATTACAGATATCAGTTGAAACTTTATAATAGCCATTCCAATAGTTCATATAGATGGTTTGCAAACCATTTATTTAGTAATTGTAAAGTATTGTAAACATCAGTCGTAACTTTACAATGACAAACTAGATAACGTTTATAGATGGTTCAGAAAGTATTTATTAACCTTTTAGCAACGTATTATAATCATCAGTTGCAACTTTATAATAACCTTCAAGACAATATTTATAGACGGTTTACAAATCAATTACTTAATTACTAGAATTTATTATCTTAGTGTTTCTAAACCATGTAGCCATGTATTATAATCATCAATTGCAACTTTATAATAACCATATAGGCCAGAAGAATAGAGCCTTATAGAGCTAAGCAGGGTTGGGCCTGGTTAGTCCCTGGATAACAGACCAGAGCTGTTGGAAGTGGTGTTGGAGGGCCAGTAGGAAGCACTCTTCCCTCTGGTCTAAAGATCATTCCCAATGCCCCAGGGCAGTCATGGGGACATCTGCCCTGGGTAGGGTGCCGCCTTTCAGCTGGGATGTTGAATGGGTGTCCTGACTATCTGTGGTCACTAAGTTCCCTTGGCACTATTTGTAAGAGTAGGGGTGTTAACCTTGGTGTCCTGGACAAAATTCCAATTTGGACCTCATACCAGCATGGCAACCAAATCATCCCAATCTCTCAATTGGCTCATTCATTCATTCATTCATTCATTCATTCATTCATTCTCCTCTCCCCCTTCTCCCCAGGTCGTTGCCGCAAATGAGAAAGTGCTCTCAGTCAACTTGCCTGGTAAAAATAAAGGTAAACTAAACTAATGTTTGGATATGGTTTACAAACCAATTAGTAAATATGAACAAAGTTTTGTGAATATCTGGTCCATCTATTTCGGTTATGTTTATAGATGTTTATAAACAGTTTCTTAAAGGTTTACAATCTTTTTTTAAATCAATAACCAATAACTAATATTGTATATAATTGATATAATACGAGCAACAATAAACTGTTAATTTATAGCATTAATAATGGTTAATAAACATTATTAAATATAATTTTATTGTTTGTTAACAGTAAAATATATATTTGTTAATAATGAAATAACAACTTACTAAACATTAATTAACTCTCAATATACCATCTATAAATAATGGTTATTATAAAGTGTTACCGGCACTTGTCAGCAAGGTGCAATTGATGGCTCCTGACAGCACAAATATGTTACACAGTTTGTAGGGAGTTTGAGCTCTTATGTTTGATCGGCAGAAGTAAGCAGATAATATGACATCACAGTTGAAAGCACCAGACAGCACAGCTACCATGTTAGATCATTTTCTAGGGAGTTTAAAATTGGTTCTGACTGATGGCTGTAACGCCAGCTCGACCCAGAATGACCACTGACTCAGACCTGATGTTTACTAATGTTACATGTTGAGGACCACAATGGAAATAAGTCCTGGACTTTATTGTGTTTTTATCCTCGATTGTATTTGATGTCTTTTCATGTGTGTAAGGCATTTGATACAATTAAATAAATCAAATCAAATCAAAAATCAAACCATCGTTTTCCAAGTCGGAAAACAGAAAAGTCATTGGCTGCTGCCTCCCCTCCGTGCAAGGCATCTACCATAAGCGATGCCTTAGGAAAACAAAGAACATCATCAAAGACCACAGCCACCCAGGCCGTGATCTTTTCTCACTACTGCCGTCTGGTAGACGTTACCGGAGCATCAAGGCACGGACCACCAGACTTAAAAACAGTTTCTTCCCACAGGCCATTCGGCTGCT
>JACXGM010026421.1:0-14881 GCA_016801145.1 Umbra pygmaea
GCCCCAGTGTTAATCCAGACCATCATAGCCCCAGTGTTAATCCAGAATCCAAACCATCATTGCCCCAGTGTTAATCCAGACCATCATTGCCCCAGTGTTAATCCAGACCATCATTGCCCCAGTGTAAATCCAGAACATCATAGCCCCAGTTTTAATCCAGAATCCAGACCATCATTGCCCCAGTTTTAATCCAGACCATCATAGCCCCAGTGTAAATCCAGAATCCAAACCATCATTGCCCCAGTGTTAATCCAGACCATCATTGCCCCAGTGTTAATCCAGACCATCATTGCCCCAGTGTTAATCCAGACCATCATAGCCCCAGTGTTAATCCAAACCATCATTGCCCTAGTGTTAATCCAGACCAACATAGCACCAGTGTTAATCCAGAATCCAAATAATCATAGCACCATTTTTTATCCATTCTGTTTACACAGAATCCATTTTAGCCCCATTGATAATCTAAAACAACATAGCCTCAGTGTTAGTCTACTGTAGAACAATATAGCCGCAGTGTTAATCTGGATCAACAAAGCCCCATAGTTAGCCTAGAACATCATAGCCCAGTGTTAGTCTAGAACAACATAGGTAAAGTGTTAATCTAAAACAACATAGCCCCAGTATTAGTCTAAAACATCATAGCCTCAGTGTTAATCTAGAACAACATAGCCCCAGTGTTACTCTAGAACAGGGGGATTCAAATCATACCCTACGAGGTCCGGCGCTTTGATGATAAGGGCTCTAGAACATCAGAGCCCCATTCATTAGTGTAGAACAAAATAGCACATCAATTGAAATCTATGGACTAGATAACAAATGTTGGATACTCTGGATAAACTAGTTACTATTTCTCCATTTAATTTTAATTTAGAAATAAGGTACATTTAGTTTTTCCATAGAAAATATATGTTACAAATGCCTGCCACAGGAACTTTATTTTATCTCTGTGTTGATAAAAACAGATGGACTTTTAATGGCTTCTTAACATTTTATTAATAAAAATTGGGAGTGATTGCATAACCTTCAGAATTATTCTGCATAATTATGTTTAAATACATAACAGTTTCTATGATCACTTACTGTAAATATAAACCTGATGAATAGACACACGTTAATGATAATCAGCTCTATATTGTTCCTATTAATAATAGCTTCACTGCTAATTCTTTCTCCTCCTTGCAGAAAAAGGATACCCTGGCTCTCTCTAAAAAGCCCAACAACACCTGTTCAGGTGGGGTGAACTACAACCCCAACCAGACCAAGGACACATCCATCTCCACCATCTCGAACACCACAGCCCTGCCGCTGAAACCAGCAGAGCCCAAGGCCCCTGACCCCAAAAAGACCTACAACAGTGTCAGCAAAATCGACAAGATGTCCCGGATAGTGTTTCCTGTGATGTTTGGAACGTTCAATCTCGTCTACTGGGCAACATATCTCAACAGAGAACCCGTAATCAAAGGAGCAGTGAACCCCTATACATAGAAGGAAAGGAAGGACCAGATAGCAACCTGTTCCCTAGGTACTGTACTACTTTTGACCAAGGCTCTAATGGTTATGGTTAGGGCCAATAGGTCTCTGGCCAAAAGTAGTACACTACACAGGGAATAGGGTGCCATTTGGGACGTAGGGGCTCCTGACTCAACTCTACAAAAATACAGCCATATCATTGGATATACAGGACCGACCTCCTGCCCACACGAACAACTACACAATCACAGCAATATTATTGGATATACAGGACCGACCACCCACACGAACAACTACACACGTACAGCCATATCATTGGATATAAAGGACCAACTGCATGCACGACCAACTACACCAGTACAGCCATATCTTTGGCTATACAGGACAGACCACCCACACGAACAACTACACCAGTACAGCCATATCTTTGGATATGCAGGACAGACCACCCACACAAACAACTACCCCAGTACAGTCATATCGTTGGATATACAGGACCGACCGCCTGCACGAACAACTACACCAGTAGAGTCTTATTATTGGAAATACTGGACCCACCACAGCACAAACAAATATGCCAGTACAGCCATATCGTTGGATATACAGGACCAACTGCACGTACAAACAACTAAACAAGTACAGCCATATCATTAGATATACTGGACGACCACCCGCTATTAAACCTTTCCAATAACTTATTTCTTTATTCTAATCACCATGGATTTCTAGGGCCATTTCACTGTTGTCATTTCAATACCAGCTGCTTGATCATTGAGCTATAATGTGGATACCACAGAAATATAATCTATAGTATAGCCATGGAGCCTGGCAGTTTGACTGGTAAACATGCTGTATAGCTATGCTACCACTTCTTAAGTTTGCCTTGATGTTAAGTCCCATTTCATAGCTCATATTTCTGTGGTAAAAGTATTAACTCTTTCCACCGTATATACTCTCTTTTACTTTCTAAAGAAATATTTTATTTGTTTAACATATTCATGTTTCTAGAGCTCCACCAGTCATCTCTGGTTATTAATTTGTTAGCCGGAGAACATTTAGCATTTGGCATACATTGATTCTCCCTGGGTTCAGACAGTTTTGAGTTTCTGAAAGAACGGAAAAGCCAAATGCTATGCAAAACAATGTTTCTACTTCTGGATCTATTGTATTCCGATGTTACTATGACACCTATCTACTTCTGCTTCTACTGTAATTCTACTTGTAGGAAAAATGTCTACTTCTGATTCTAATGTAATTCTGCTACTATGATATCGGCTTTTCTCTTTAAATATACTGGCTTGCATCCCAAATGCTACCCTATTCCCTTCATTGTACACTACTCTTGACCACGGCACCATGAGCCTTGCTCATGAGCAGTGCACTATATAGCCTAGGGAATAGGGAGGCATTTGGGGCTCAAGCTGCTCTGTATAGAATTGAATGTTTAACATGGAAGAAGAAGAAGCCATGTTCAATGTGTTGCCTTCAGAGTTATAACTACTTACGAACGCACTGACATTTCCTGCATTTACTTATTGAAAAGCCAGCTGTTACATTGTTCATGATTAACTATTGTGTACTTTAATAGCCATTTATTCTCAAAGATTGAATGAAGTTACATTGACCTGTGAAGTGATGATAGCTGGCAGCTTCAGGCTTGTAGATGCTCCGCGTGTTAGCACTTAAATATTAGCATAAACGTAGGCTAGGCTCCACTCAACTACTCACGCTAGCTGGGATTACGAATGCACATTTCTACACATTCCCTGGTTTCTCTATAAATATTGAATAGAGGGTTTATGATTTACCTGCTCAGACCAAGGATATTTCAACAAGAATGTATGGATAACCTGGGATTTTGGGAACAGCTTCTAGCATTTTGCAACTAGCTTTGGCGTAATGCTATCTGCAGAAACAGCAAGATGAAGTTCAGCTCCTGCTTCGATGACTGAAGATACACCTGAAGATTATGGCATCCTTACCTACTGTACTGCCCTTTAGTACTCTACGTTGGGCTAAGGCCTTTGCGGCTCAGGTGAAATGTAGTGCGCTACAGAGGGCATAGGTTGCTATATACTGTAGAACACTACACAGAGGTGATTGTCTCAATTGCTCAACTCCTATCTGCTTGAACAATATAGGATGCCTTTTTACATTTAACTGTATTTATGCTCTTTCAGACTTCATTTACATTTAACTGTATTTATGCTCTTTCAGACTTCTTTTAAAATGACTGTATTTATGCTCTTTCAGACAATGATATTTATAAATCTTGTTCTTCAGCAAATCTTTTTGATGCTTTTTGGATAAAATATGTCTATCTGTTATTTTCTGTTTTTTTTAGTTTATCAACTCTGCTTTACAGTGTAGTGTGTTACATGGATAAAAAACTGATGAATCACAAACTCGTTAAATCTCTCTTTTTCACCATCAGAGATGGAGTCACATGAGGGGTCCGCTCCACGGCCGCTGTTGATATTGTTTTGTTTTTGCTTCAGGGTAAACAAACAATTGAAGCACATATGCTGCTATGCACACCGAGTCCAATAACGCAGAATATGTGATTTCAGAGCAGTGATGTCAGAGCAGTGATTTCAGAGTAGTAATGTCAGAGTAGTGATTTCAGAGCAGTGATGTCAAAGGAGGAAATAACACGGTTTTTTGTTTGCAATTAATTATTTGTTATTGTAAAATTTCAAATAGATGTGGCAATTTCACCATGAAAGATTCCAGCTTTAACATTTGTATAATAACAACATATTGACACAAATTGTCATTCTTTGAAATCCACACCCTTTCTTGATATCAGAGACAATGCTTCACAAAAGTGCTTTTAATGTTGGGACTGAGTGCAGTTTGTAAATTCTTGTTTAAAGTCACATTGGCTTTTAAATCTGTTGAAAAAAGTAATTATTTTGCAGCAATTGTTGTTGGCCATGTGTTTAATGAGTTATGACACCACACTGACAATTCTCTCCTCTCTAGGAAAGAATAGAATGTGCAAAATGACATGACATCATACCACAATAGAGATGTGGTAAAGAGGTTAATGGAACTCCACCCAAACAATAGACATTTCATGGCAATGTGTAGAGGAAAGTTGTGGAGGGGGAAAACATGACAATCTCCCTACGCAGCATTTGTATACTGTATGTATTAACAATTTGTTGAGGTACAAGTACTCGTTTGATGCTTGTATGTATGTCAAACCCAATATGTTCATGTCAACTTTCCACTGCATCACACATGAAATTACTTTTACTAAACCCACACATGTCTATGTGCTAGCTATGCTTGCATCTGATACTAATGGTGCGTAGCCAATCTTAAATCTGCACTATGTAACTTTGTTAAATACTACAAAATTTAAAAAAATAAATGTATTTAAGGACTAATAAATGTTAGGAATTAGCTAATTAGATCCAAGAGTTGAAAATGTCAAATTAAGTAAAACAAAATATAGAAAATGTTTGGATAGCAAAATTGACATTTCACAGTATACATAACAAGCAATGCATATTGTGGACAAAATAAAAATGTCAATTTGGTCACTGTATTGTTCCTGTTTATATTGTATAAGACACAATATAAATATATATATATATATTATCCCACCTGGACAAATTAATGGAAAGTTACATATTGCAACTTTAAGTGGACCATTTCCAAATGTTTAGCAGCAAAATCAACCAAAATATACAAATTAGTTTTTCTTGTTTCCATTGTGGGCCTGTTTAAATAAATCAAAACAGATTTGAAAAATATGCAGTTAGGTAGATCTGATTTTTTTCATTGTGTGCAAATGACAGCATACCGTACTTCTGTTTTACCCCACAGTAGGCATGGCCCTCATAGTTCTAGTGCATTCTAATGACCTATTTACTGCATCTGTGTGCTCAGAAAGAATGAGCTTAGCATTTTTCTGAATTATACAGTTTCAACAAGACATTTCTACAACTCCTACTGTAGCTAAACTGACCACAGTTAAATGTACAATATGTAGTTTTTGGCCGCCAGGGGGCTCTCAATCAAAACAATAGCAAAAGATGTACTTGGATGATGTCGGGAAGTTGCGTGGGATCATGGGTTTTGTTATCGTCGTCAATGACAACCTTCAAATCTAGCGTCACCGGCAGAAAAAATGTTCACTGACAAAGTAATATGTTGTTAAAAAAATTATAACTTTATTCACATTATGTTTAGGGTTCCCTGGAACTTAGAGCAACTAGCGCAGTCAAAGGTTATATGACGCCATTGACCTTCAACAAAATGAAACGTCCCGTGTCTTCGAATTATATTACAAATTTCTCTGGATTTGAAAGTTGGTGGAAACATTTAGGATAATGTAAGTACACAACTAAGAAATATATATAATATATGTATAGCAGCCGCGGTCAGTGGGTCTTAATTGGGGAGGACGGGCTCGTGTTACGCTCGGGACCGGAGTGAATGGAATGTGCGCAACGCACGAAACCCAGTGTTTTTTCGTTTTGCACACTGGGTTTTGTGCGTTGCCCACCATTCCATTCACTCCGATCCTGAGCGTAACGCGAGCCCGTCCTCCCCAATTAAGATCCACCGACCGCGGCTGATGTATAGTGATGTTTGCTTTTAATGCAAAGTATGTATTTTGTTATTGTTTTGATTGATATTACATATTGTACCTTTAAGATGCTACAAGACTAGTCAAATCATTCTGCCAAGGTCAAAAAGAACAACACTATTACATTACAATTAATTTCTGTATAGCAGTCGTTTTGTGCATTACAATGCCACTTATGTCTGAAGCAATAAAAACATGCCTGATATGACGTTTCTGGACTTGTAACCTCTACTACATGCTGATGTTTCTGGATTTATGCTTCTACTATTTCAGATTCACAACTCTAAATTTTCATTGAGTACATTTGCATAATTTCAATATTCAATCAATATAAAGCACCCATTTGTATCCCACTGCTGGTTTGTAGCCAGCAGCATAGCACCATGTATCCCACTGCTGGTGTGTAGCCAACAGCATAGCACCTTGTATCCCACTGCTGGTGTGTAGCCAACAGCATAGCACTCTGTATCCCAATGCTGGTGTGTCGCCAACAGCAATACATCCATTACCCTACTGTTAATTATTATGATCGGACAAAGTCTGAGCAATAGATTGAATTCGAAAATGTTATTATTATTTCACCCAAATTTGGAACTCATTCAGAGATGCCTTATTGCAAGCTATAGTTTTTCTTTCAATAGCACCTAATGTGTCCCATCATGTTGCAGTGCGCTTGTATCTTTGAAAGCAATCAATAGTTTAGTTTTTGTTTTATTTACCTAATAGTTGACTAATTTCTCCATTCATTTGAATCAAAATGGATGTAACAGCGCTCCTGGTTTGCAGGCGAACGGCATCAACAAGATTGAACATAATGGCGGTGGGAAGACGTAGTCAGACACTCAATTATTCGATTGAGAATTGGACATAGTGGATTAAATGGTACACTATTTATATTGGGAAAACACCCGACTGGACAATGCAGTATGTGTATGGTGATGGAGACAGTTGAACATGTCCTGATGTCATGCGGGAAATGTATTCAAGACATAGATGTTAAGTTTGTAGGATTGCATGTGGATGGGCTAGTGGTGTGTATGTTTAAAGATGTTCTTGACAGGGGGATATCTGTAAATGGACGGAAGCATATATTTAGGTTTTTTGAAAGACACTGGGCTACTTAAAAAGTTGTATGCTAATGAGATGATGAACAAATGAGTAAATACCAGTAGGAGGCGGTAATGCAACAATGTGGTTGCAAACTGCCGTTAAACCCTAATGATGAAGAAGAAAATGTAGTCAGACACTATATTTACTTGTCATTAATATTTTACAAGTACCATGAGCAACGCAATTCGCTCAACTGGCCACTTCATCTATTTCTTTATTACGATCCTTCTTAAAACAGAATGGATAACCTCAGGAAACTCACTTAAGTAGTCGTAGCTGATGAGCTATATTTTAGCACTAGTACTATCAAGCTAGTTATTTACCACTCTACCGGACACCTAACCTGGCTAACTAGTTACCAATGCAAAACATCTGCACCACGAAGGTAAGCATTTATGATCTAATGAATGATTATAGAACATTGCTAAACATGTAGAAATGTTAACCAGAGCAGAGGTGATTTGGTGTGTACAAGCTGTCAAATGTAGAAAAGTAAATATTCCTACATGTCCAGAAGAACATCATTTACATTGCAGGTCAAGAACGTGTAATATTTATTAGATGTCAATGGTTTACGTCTCCTTCCCTAATTAAGTGAGAGAAACACGTTTGTAAACACAAATGACAATAACCTATAGCCCTAGAATGTCATTGTGAGGTTATTATAATGCGTTTTCATTTTGGGAAGATATTGAAGGCCTAGGTGTAAAATGCCCGGCCCGCCACTGGTTGTAAGCAAGTGTTTTTAAACTCTTTGAGGTGTTTGTTGATGCCGCAGCTCGAATGCAGAGTGAAGACTGCTGTTAGCAAAACAGAGTGCAGAGTGCGCCCAGATTAACTTGTGATACAACATCTGTACCTACTGTACCATTGGTTATAGGCTATGCATATAATTTAGACCTACAAAGAGCTATTCCTTAACATTGGCAACACAACAGGTGTAAAGAACAAAACCAATGTTTCTACACGTCAACATGGTGGACATTTGGAAATAATAACCGAAAGATGAGTTATTGCAGTGGGTGAGTGGCTACTGGATAACTAGTTCTAGTTCATTGTGATTCAATGTACAGTAGCTATCGGTGATAGTGTATCATTAGCTTCAATGTAGTTGTCGGTGATTGTGTAAATACTTGGAGGAACAAACGTAACATAAAAAATTATTTGTAGCAGATTCTGGCTAAAGTAAATAACTTTCTCAGATTAAAACATTTAGCTGATGGTAGTATTGTTAAAGAAAAACTGAAATTGTGTCACAGCCTATTACCATTCTTTTGAGACGAAATGCCTGGTGATAACAAAACGCAGTTTATGTAAATTAGCCATGTGCAAGGGTAGGATGACTAAACAGCAAAATGCAAGACTAAACTGCATCAACCTACCTTCAGTAGCCTTAACTTGGCACTCAGACCAACTCAGAATATTACTTTTATTCAAGTAAATTTCCACCTCTGCTAATGTTTTAGTTTCAGTTATCAATACAGAACAATTTACACTGATCAGCAATAACATTATGACAACCTGCTTATTATTGTAGATTACAGTACATTATATTAATTTTACTATTCATATGTCATAGATACATATATAGCCTATATACATATACCAGTTATCATACTATAAATATCCTGATCCTGTGCCCTAAAAGGTGAAAATTGTTTACATTACTTTATGCACAACTGAGACATGCACCAATAGACCAAAAATAAGTAATTGTTTGGTTAAACTTATTTAGCAATAAATATCTTCCTGATTCTGATTATAAAAACAGGTATACCATAAAATTAGGTGATTTGGGTTACTGCATGTGAGTTCCTAATGATTTAATTTAATATATCAATCCACAACAATTTACACTCATCAGCCATAACATTATGACAACCTGCCTGATGTGGTGTAGGTCCCCCTTTTAGTGACAAAACAGCCCCATAATTGAACAAACTATAATGCACTGTGTGTTCTGACACCTTTATGTCAGAACCAGCATTAATCTTTTAAGCAATTTGAGCTACAGTAGCTTGTCTATTGGTTCGGACCACACCGGCCGGCCTTCAATCCCCACATGCATCATTAAGCCTTGGCCACCTATGACTCTCTGTTGCTGGTTCACTGCTTTTCGTTCTTTGGACCACGTTACTGAATACTGCTGACCAGGAACTCCCCACAAGAGCTGTAGTTTTGAAGATGCTCACAAGAGAACAGTGGCTATTGTTATCAATACTATATCATACTAGCTGACTGGCTGGTCAGCTTACATTAATGGTACCCAAGCAAGCACAGCTACTAATTGCTGCGGTTATGAGCATAATCAGTAATAATTATAATAATAATATGTTTTATTTATATAGCGCCTTTCCAGGGCTCAAGGACGATTTACAATGAACAAGCAACAATAATAACAATAACGATGGACCATTATAACAAAACAAAAAAACAAACAACAATATTTAGATGAGTGTAAATGAGACTATGAAGGCAGGGCAGAATACAGCAGAATACAAACAGACAACAAAAGGTAATACAACTTTAAGTATAGTAACATTCCGAAAACAGTTGAGTTTTGAGCATCATTTTAAATTTGGAAATAATATTAACACAACAGAGTGATCGAGAGAGAGAGTTCCAAAGTTTTGGTGAGACAACACTGAACGACCTGCCCCCTATTGAAGCAAGGCGATACCGAGGGACAACAAGAAGGCTAGAGTCAGAGGATCGTAGAGAGCAAGTCGGGGTGTAGGGGTGGAGAAGGTTACAGAGATAGGGGGGAACCAAACTGTGCAGAGATTTAAAATTGAGCAGGAGGATTTTGAATTTAATGCGATAAGCCACAGGAAGCCAGTGGAGATCGTACAAAATGGGGGTGATATGGGCAGAACGCTTAGTGTGAGTAAGTATTCTGGCAGCAGAGTTTTGAATGTATTGCAATCTGGTAATGGAGCTGGCAGATAGACCAATAAAAAGGGCATTGCAGTTATCAAGGCGTGATGTTACAAATGCATGGATGACAGTTTCAGCGTCTTTGATATTGAGGAAGGAGCGGAGCTGGGCAATGCGACTGGGCAATGTCATCAGCATAAAAATGATAATTAAAACCGTGACGGTGGAAAATCTGACCAAGAGGTAATATGTAAATTATGAATTATAATGGCCCGAGAACGGATCCCTGGGGGACACCTTGCTTCAGGGGTAGATGTGAGAAAATCTTGTACCGAGATGTAGAATTGTCTATCAGAAAGATAGAAAGAAAACCAAGAGAGAGCAACTTCACAAATTTGAAGCAAGCAGACATACACTAGTGTTCAAAAGTTTGGGGTCACCATTTTTTTATTTTCTTTAAAATGTTCTCCCTCCAAATTCCCCCTGAACCTGCCTGTTGTCGGCAGCGCCGCAACTCCTTGGCCAGATCTGTGCAATGGCAGGCGGTGCGCAGAAGTTACACAAAAAGCTGTCAATGGCTGCAAACACATTTTTGAAATTGCAAGTTGTAAAATTTCCTCGAGTGACAACATGCGTCCGATCAAACTTTGCAGTTTCTCAAAAATGCACGGTTCTAGTTTGTCTCTGAATCTAACCATGGTCAGTCCTGGTCGACAGAGAGGGGTGATGCAGGTGCTGCAGCACCCCTGTTGGCAAACTGCGATGACAATAAAATGAAAGCTTATAAATATCTCTGGTTGTTGTTTCTGTTCCACGACATTTAGTATGTCATGTCTGCGGAGTGGAATAAAAATTATTTAATTTATCTTCAGTGTGTAATGGCCAATCAGATATGTCATGATGCAAATCACGCATTATGATTCAGCCTATGCAGCACACACACTCATAACCCGGGCCCACACACAAGTTGAACTCAAGAGCGCAAATCTACGTTTGGAGTACCGATATCATCACAAGGTAAAGACACATTGTAACGATCTAAGCGCATGGCGTGAAGCGCATGGCGCAAGTGCATGGCGCAAGTGTCCAAATCCACTTTTGCTAGTTTGACAGCGCCAGGCGAATGGTCTAAAAGGGTTGTACTAGTGTCTTGAATAATTCATAGGTGTGTTTTGGGTGTAACGTGCAATAAACCAATCAGAGATTCATCTCCCATTCCTTTTAAGAGCTGTCGCGTTTGTACCTTTCGCGCATTGCTATTATGACAGCGGATTTGCACCGTAATATTTTTATTTGTAATATTTTGCATGTTCGTGTGCTGCTCCGCTTCCCTGTGTGTGTGCAACAACCATAGTGTGCATGCGCTGTGCCTATGCCATAGGTGCATTTGATTAATTTGCAGTTCAAATAACTATGACGTGCTGCGCCATTGACTTTAGACCAGGTTTTTGATTTTTGGTCAATGGCGCGATCACTTTCCAATGCCTTAATATAGCATTACACCCAGAATTATCCTGAAAACACCTCCCTGTTAGACCAGCACTCAAATGGGCACAAATATGGACGCAGGTGCATATTCTATTTAAACGACGCGGGTGCCTGACTGGAAATTGACAACTGCGTCGGTCTTAAACTAGCAAAGACACTTGTGTTCAGACTGCATTGCGCTGGGTGCAAGATAGGGCCCAGAGTTGTATATCTCTGCGTCTTTTTCCTGCCGCTATGCAGGCCCAGATGTTTGCCTATCTTTAGCCTAGTATGATTGTGATTTATGCATGCCTATTATATAGAAACAAATAGTCTGTAACATTTTAGAATTTGTCACGTACTGTCGGAAAACAAAGAGTTTGCATAGTCTTTTACTTTGTTTAACTTATGCCTTTTTTTGGCCGTTATGTGGTTCATGAGCGCTTAATCTAAACATACATTGACAACTGATTGTCACGCTTGCACAATGGGATCAGGCAGGGAGCCAGGTAGTACAAATGAAAAGGTTTTTATTTTGAACTGAAACTATCCCGTAGGAGAAAAACAGGTGATAAAAATAAAACTATCCCATAGGAGACAAACAAGTATAGATAAGCCAACTTATTAAACACCTAACTGAGAAGTATGAAAAATAAACAGAATGAGGAATGATCAGGACTACAAATTCTAAATAAGGCATACTAAATGTTACATTGGTTTCTATCGGTGAACATAAAGTAATCAAAGGAATCAGGAACATGGAGACTAATACCATAAAACAGAAGGCAACATAAAAATTCACAATGACCAGCACTAGAACTAAAACTAAGGAGAACTTAAATAGGGAACTGGTTACAAAGGGGGTGCATCTGATATGGTAGAGAACAAATGGGATTGGATAAATAAACCATGTGATAACAAAAAGCGGGAACAAAACATAAACAGGGGAAAACGTTATACTGATCCTGGTGCATCAAGCTCCTTGTTTTAACAGATATTTTGATTATGCATGTATTGTAAATAATATATAATTTACATTGATCAAATTTATATTACATATTCACGCAGATATTTAGATAGGGCTACTTTTTCCATCACTGGTTTTTGGATTTCGCTGTGCAGTACGCACTGTCAGCTCAGCTGTACTTCATGAAGGGGAGAGGAGAGTGAATTTTTAAAAGGAGACAGAGTTAGAGTGGTGTGCAGAATACAGAGCCTATGTAACATAGTATCTTTAGACTCTACCCACCTTGCCGCCCCCCTGCCAGCACCCCCTGCCGTAAATGACTTCCCGCGCGTCTGCTGGTTGGTCCCTGGGTGGGAGACCGAAGCTGCAGAATTTTTGGTGAATAGGACATGGGACAAATAACCAGACTAGGGTTGGGTATACCGAAATCCGGTTCCACTATCGAATCGGTTCCTACACAAGGTAGGAATCGGATCGGATCAGAACGCAAATTTCGGTTCCTAATTTCGATTCCACTTAATGTGTCGACTGAAGTATTTTCCATCTGATGCTGCAAAACGGACCTGAAAAAAATCACACTTTCTCTTTAGTCTACCGTTAGCTAGATACCGTAAATTTTTTAGTAACGTTAACCCTAATCCTAACCTTTAACTTCAGTAACAACATATACAATCAATGGCAACCACAAAGCTAACCGTGAACGTTAATATATCATTTAGAATGCTATTGAATATGTGGAATGTTCTTGCATGAACCGGCGAAATGAAACATGCAGGTGCAACGTAATAGAAGGACAAATATAGCCTAATAACAAAACGGGTAGCTCAATGTAAAAAACCCATAAATATGTTGGCATAAAATTTAAATCATGTTTTCAAAATAGTTTTCTGAGAACGTAATTTGGGAGAAAGTCTGAGATACGGCAGCGCAAAAAAATAAGTCAGGAGAGCACGTCATACAGTCTTGCTGTCACGCTCAGTCCCAGTGAATAACGAATGGAAGCAATCGCAGGTATGGCGGTTTTAATCAGATACTCAATGTAACATACACAAGTCCAGAACGAGAACAAGACAAGGTACACCAGCGGATTAACCAACAAAATACAGGCCACAAATGATCTGGTTATATACTCCCTTAATTACAATAGGCAACAGCTGCATAACGGAACACTGGCATCTATAATGAAAGAGAAGGCTAGAGGTCCCCTTACCCTCCTCTAACCAATAACATATAAGGTACTACCGCTGAACAATATAACCTGGACTTGACACTAATGAAATCCTAGTATTCCGGTGACAGAGAGAGCTGGAAGGTCCTCGAAGATGGTGTGGGTGTGACACTTGCAAGAGAAGGCATATATGGTCACTTTTCTGCAAAAGAACTGCTAAAGTTTGAAGCTGGTTTAGTTAGCATACCAAGTCAACATTTATTTTGTTGTTACTTGTTAATAGTGTAACTGTTATTTATTATTAAATTATTGTAGTTGTGTGTTAGGTGACTTAGGTTTAATTATTATATATTTAAGTAATTTAAAACATTAATATATTGGTAAATTTAAGTAATGTTCTATAAAAAAAACTATATAAGAGCCTTTCTTTAATGTTATTTTTTCAGTTTTTCAAGAATCGGTTTAGGAATCAGAATAGTTTTAAAAGTAACGGTTTGGCATCGGAATTGTTAAAATCCAAACGATACCCAACCCTAGACCAGACTGTAGTCAGTCAACATCACATACCACTTTTCACAGAAATACGGGTGTTACCAGGGTGCTAGATATATTTCCTGTCACACACTTGGATGGTAGTTGTGTGTTGTTGGTGTTTGAGGAAGGGAGACCAAAGCAAGGAGTGGAGTTCTTCAGGTTAATTACAAACTAATATACATGAAAGGTATTTCTTCCTGGTTTGCTGAACGGACACTGATTGGAGTTGTACAATGTGTGTATATATATATATATATACAGTGCCTTGCGAAAGTACTCGGCCCCCTTGAACTTTTCGACCTTTTGCCACATTTCAGATTTCATACATACAGATATGAAACTGTAATTGTTTGTGAAGAATCAACAACAAGTGGGACACAATCATGAAGTGGAACGAAATCTATTGGATATTTCAAACTTTTTTAACAAATAAAAAACTGACAAATTGGGCGAGCAACATTATTCAGCCCTTTTATTGATCCAATGTTGACCTAAATGACTAATGATGATAAATAGAATCCACCTGTGTGTAATCAAGTCTCCGTATGAATGCACCTGCTCTGTGATAGTTTCAGAGGTCCGTTGAAAGCACAGAGAGCATCATGAAGAACAAGGAACACACCAGGCAGGTCCGAGATACTGTTGTGGAGAAGTTTAAACCCGGATTTGGATACAGAAAGATTTC
>JACXGM010026423.1:0-14882 GCA_016801145.1 Umbra pygmaea
ATGTATGGAATGTTCTCGCATAAATCCGCTAAACGAAATGTACCGGAGCAACGTAATTCAAGTACAAATATAGCCTAATAACAAAACGTGCAGTTCAAACGTAAAAACACCCTAAATAGGTCGGCATAGAACGTAATTTAGGTTTTCAAAATAGTTTCCTGAGAACGTAATTTGGGAGAAATTCTGAGATTTACGGTTGCCCCTACTGCCTGGGCCCCGCTACACTCCCCTGCCCTCCACCTCTTGCATCTGTGTGTGCTTGTTTTCGTGTTTCATTGTTTGTTGTTTGTGGATTTGTCGCGTCAAGTGTCGCTCCTGGGGGATTCTGTCACAATGTCTATAGTATTTGTCCTTGTTCTGTGTCACTTCAGGGTGGTTTCTCCCCTATGTGTTATGTTTTGGTTTTGTTTCCCGCTCTTTGTGTCACATGATCCCGTCACATGTTTTGGTTAGCCTATCAGTTCTGCTGTTTGGTCCACACCTGCACACCCTCCCCTCATTAGTGTGGTATTTAGTTCTGTGGGTTTGTGTGCTCAGTGTGGTTCATTGTTCTTGTCCAGGTATGTGATTGTTCTTGTTCCTTGTAGTAATGTATTTTAGTTGTTCTTATGTTTAGGGAAGTGTTGGTTATGTTTAAATTTGTGTATTGTGTTCTAGTTCTTCGTCGTATGTTTAGCAATTCTGTTCATGTGTTTAGTGTTGTGATTAACTGTTCATGTCCTGTTTTTCATGTTTTATACATTGGTTAGTCTTTGGTCCTCATTTTGTTCTATGTTTCTGTTCTTGTCCAGTTCCTCCTTGTTGTGTGAATAAATATGTTTGGTGAAGACGCGCCTGCCTCCTATTCATTGGAACCATGACACATTCCAAGACAATTTCTATCCATTTCCAAATGCTAGAAAATAACACAACAATTAAAAACAGACACGTGTAGGATGTATTATTGGGATTCAGAATTCCTTGAGGCACTGAGGAGCATGGATGATGAAAACAGAGCCATCCTGCAACGTGGACACTAGCAGCGAGACCAGAACATGCAGCTGATGATAGCCCACCATGCAGAGGAAAGAGTGCTGAGGAGGAAAGTTGGCATTCCAGCAGGCGTAAGCTGAAAAAAGCAGACTGCTCAGGTGGGAATTCCAGAATGGGTTTCTGTCTGTTCTCATACACACAGTCCTTTAAGACATAGGCACAATGCTGCTTGATGTTGGACACAGGTTATATTGCAATTTGTCACTTTATTGAAGTCAATGTCCTTTTAATTTGTATGCAAATAAAGTTTTTAAGCTACGGTTTTAATTGCCGGTCAGGTGCTACATAATTGATATCCTACTATTTATTTTCTTCATCTTAGAAGCTCTAACAATGTTTAAACCATACTGCTGCTTACACTATACTGTACATTACAGTATATTATGTACATAATTCATGCGTAGATCAGGGGTCTGCAACTGGTGGCTCTTCAGCCCCTCTGCAGTGTCTCCATTTAGCTTTGAAAATATATAACATGGAAATAAACAAGATATAGACATCTGTTATGAGAGGAGCACAGAAGGGGTTTGTAACTTTGTTGATCTAAAATTTCATGAATGCAATATAGTTCTACTATATAAAAGCGGTGTTATCATTTTATGGGTCAAATAGGTTTGATGGCTCTTTTGATGGTAAAGTTTGCAGACCACTGGTGTAGATAATTATAGCCTGTATACATACACCTGTTTGCATACTGTCAATTTCCTGGTTGATCAAACTCTGCCCATACCCTGCACCTTAAAAGTTGAAAAATGTTTAAAATTTGTTAATTTATGCACAATTGAGACATGAAACAATGGAAAAAAATGAATCCTTGTTTGGTATGCACTTACTTGCCAATAAATATCTTTCTGATTACATGTGTAGAGACAAACATACTGTTTCAGATACCAAATTGGATCAGCCACCTCTTCAAAGGATAGGCTGCATCACCAAGGACAAAGTACCCCACATCTTCTCTACAATTGATGATCACGTAATGCGAAACAACTTTGTAACAAAGCCATTTCTATATTTAGTTTTGGTAGCGGGTTTCACAATTATTCTCTTTGTCCATTTAGCCTTTTGTTTGCGAGCTAACCAGATCATCTAATACAGATTGTATAAGGTATTGAAATATCAAAGACCTCTTTACCTTAACAATACATCACAAACAAGAACAGCATCGCTTGTATATCCTCCATATTTCTGGTTGCAGTGTCGCCCAAACAATGATTCTTGCCCGGCACTTTGTAATGACGTTTTCGTTGCTCTACATTTCTGCCGCTTCCGGGGCCTGGAAGGAGCCATCATGCGCAGTGAGCATACGTCACTGAACTAATTTGCCTAATCTTCCCGATACTTTAGATCCCCGGTCGGAACACAAACTGCTACAGTCTAGAGGGACAAAAAATGGCACCCTTAAAAAACGTTCCTGGGACAAAATGTTCTGGGTACTTCGGTGGAAAAGGGCCATTTGACTCCTGTCTATGTTCCTTGATAAAAGAAGAGCCATTCCAGCTAGGATGGAGTATGTCACTCTTCAGCAGGTTAGGATTGATCTTTTTGTTTGAGAGTCCCAAATGGGCAGAACTCCATTTTCAGCCTGCGTTTGAGTTGTGCGAGTCTGCTGTAGATCTCATCACTACACCTTCCTGGGAGGGGGCCAGAGACAATTACTCGATGCTGACACATCTTTCTAGATAATTTACAAGCTGATGCTATGTTCTGCTTAGTAACCTCTGCCTGTTTCATCCTAACAACGTTGGTGCCAATGTAAAGAACAATAACTCTATATTCGTTAACCTTGCTGTTTTTGATTTTGGTAGCAACAACCTCAGATTAGCCTCTACCTTAGTACCTCTGGCCCCAGGTAAACACTATATGATCGCTGACTGATATATATATTACGGTTAATGGAGTTACCGATTACTAAGCTTTTCATTTCATCATTGGTCCTGCTTAGACACGTCTGCCGCTCAATCCCCAAAAGACATGGCTAAGGCCCTGAGTCGGACTCCAGTGGGGAAAACCAGTCGAAAGTGTCTGACGCCGACGGCGTCTTTTCCCAGCAACCATGAGAAAGTTGTCTGGCTAAGAGGACAGTGCAGGGGAGTTAAAATACGTACCAAGCAAACAATATTATGTTGGCACAACGTAACATGCTGGTGAGTTTTTGTCACCCTTGCGTAAGTTTCTGACATCGCCACAATAAGAAGCTTATTCCTACATTGGTTGATACAACGTAATTTACTTACCATATAATTTTGTCGCCAATGATGTCTTTTTTCTCATCTTCTTTGCTGCCTCTTTCTTCCTCTTGTCTCTCACGCATCAGTGACATGTAGGAATTCTACCTGCCTTCTACCTGACAACATTATGTAATTAAGGTCACCAATTTGTCATTTCAGCAGTGGTTATTTTTGCCATGCATTTAGCCTATACCTGTTACCTTCCACTCCGGGGTCTCTGAAGCAACAAACATTTACAAATATCATGATAATTGATATTTAATTATTTGAATGACAGGTTCAACTTCTGACAGTTTTTGTTGTTGCAAATACAATTATATTCAAGCCTTCTGAACATTAGTATTTACAGCTCATAAAAACCCTATATACAGACAGTATGGCTATAACTACAACAACATGTATGAATGCTTTTTTCTTACACTAATATGTAAGTTAAATACATGTAAGTAAATCATATTTTACACAGAAAGTGTGAAAATAGAAATGAAGAGACAAAAGCATTTGAGAGTAAATTAGTTTGGTTTGTCAACCTTCATCTGATCATATCTTCACAAACATAAGGATACTACTATCAACACTGCCTGGTGGCTCAGACGCGTCCTTATCCTTCTCTACACTGGAATAATCCTTTCCTACAACTGCGTCTGAAGCCGAGCTAACATAACTATCGTAGCAAGAAGGTGATAACAGCAACTGCAATACGACATGATACCTAGCCTCGGCTGGTTGTAGTAGTTGATAAACTCCTTCTTGTGTCCAAAATATCATCCCGAGTTAAAATTGTTGAATGAAAAAAGTGAGGTGAAAAGTAAAATAGTACGGTGGTAGACTTGAAAAATAGAGAGTGTAGAGTAAATTATAAAATATAATAACCGTAGAAGAGTTTTAGGAATTGGTCAAGAAAGCATTAATAGATGCTAACACAAACAGCAAATTACATAAATCTCCAGCATGAAACAACACTTTAGCAAGTACATAAATATGTAGCAGAGGCTCGTAAGGTGAGGATCATCTTCTTCAGTAAATTTAATGAAAAATGAAATGCAAAAAATTTAACTTTACGATAACAAACATAGTTATTTGTCTCTCTTTGTGGTATTCAAACAGAAAACAGCACACTCTAGCAGAAAATGGAAAATCACAATTTTTCACAGTAATAGAGTCGTGGAATGACATCCCACCCTGGGATACCGTTACACATTCGTTATTTAGTATTTTTGCTGATGAGAAGTTGTGGAATGACAGGTGGGGGCGTTTATTTAATTTTTCATTCTGTGGCTCATGGTTCAACCTTCCTTCCATAGACTTACACGGTAATTAAGATGCATAAAAGTGGATGCCCTCAGACCGATCTGATTTGTTATAATATTAACTGACATGTTTTTCATCCAATTAAAGGATGCCATGAGGTGGAATGTTGAACTTCCAGTGACCAGTATGAGGGAGTGTGAGAGCGATTACACCAAATTTAACACACCTGAGACCTTGTCACACTAATGAGTCACATGATACCAGAGAGGGAAAATGGCCAATTGGGCCCAATTTGAACATTTTCACTTAGGGGTGTACTCACTTTTGTTGCCAGCGGTTTAGACCTTAATGGCTGTGTGTTGAGTTATTTTGAGGGGACGGAAAATGTACACTGTTATATAAACTGTAAACTCACTACTTTACATGAACTGTTATGATGAAATATTTAAAAACATGTGAGGGGTGTATTCATTTTGTGAGATACTGTAAGTACATTCCAAACATCTTCCCACCAGTGAAGGCTCCTCAGGGTAGGATCATCCTCCACAGTAAATTTTATGAGAAAATGAGTATGAATAAAACGCAATAAGTCATTTGTTTTAAATAGATCTTTATGATATTTTGTCATAAAATGTTTTTTAGTAGTCTTCAGTAGGGAAAACAGCACACGCTCTGGTAGAACCTAGAATAGCTGCAGAATGGAAAATCACAATCCTCCTCTTAGCTTTGCTTCCCTCATTCAGATTTGGGCAGCTCATGGGTCAACCTTCCTTCCATAGACTCACACTGGAATTAAGATGCATAGAGAAGGATGTCCTCTTACTGATCTGATTTGTTCAAATATGAACTGGCATGTTTTTCATTCAATCAATGGATGAGAGGATTTAAGTTAGCAACATTACAAGTACAGGCAAATATTCTATCGCCTACGGCACCAAAGAAACTTGGAAAGCCCCCAAAATATGTATAAATGTTTTTGTAATAATAATAAAACAAGTTTCTTTTAGGCTGTTTCGCACTGCACACTTGCACCCAACACAGGCAGAGATCATAGATGTAGAGATAATAAAAACTTCACTTGTTAATGGGTATCAGGCAGGTAGAATTCTTACATGTCACTGATGCGTGAGAGACAAAAGGAAGCAGGAGGCAGTAAAGAAGATGAGAAAAAAGACAAGTACTTGAAGGCACCAGGTAGTGTCGAGATGTTAGACATTATTAATTTAACCTTACCTGTTAATTTAAATTAAAGTCTAAGGTACCTGAGGTAATTTACCTTAATCCATGCCACAAACTAGCTAGCTGCACTGCACTGTAGATTAATCAAAACTGTAGTGTCTAGCTAGTGAACATTTTACAACTAGCTAACGTGTTGTGTGTGCCAATGATCAATATTCAGGAAATGTATATGATGTTAATGTGATGAAAGTAGTGGCACCTGTAAATTAATCTAGACATACCCAACACAGACTTTAGGCCTGAAACTGTGCCTTCTTTTATGCATGGATTAATATGTGCAGTCTTTAGTTGTAGTATTATTCACCAGAACAGATAAACTATAATTTGATTTACTGTATAGAATAATGTTGACAATGGGACCACACACCCTCAGGTTTTACATGACAACACATAAAATCTACATAAAATGATACAAAATCAAGCCAGTATAATTAATATAAACAATATAATTAACAATCCTAAAGTCTAAAAATAATTAACATTTTTGTCACCATCATAGGCCCCACTATAATGGTTAGCAGTATGTTTTGAAATTAATTTACAATTTGTTTTCAACAGTGATTTTTCCCTGATTAAACTCTGCCCCGTTGAACCACTAATCCACCCTCCTAACCTCACCAATGGCCTCCTGAACTGAACCCCCTAATCATCAACCCTCTTTAACTCAGCCATGGCATCCTGAACTGCACCCCCTGGTCATCCACCCTCCTTAACTCCCCCATAGCATCCTGAACTGAACCTCCTGGTCATCCACCCTCCTTACCTCACTCCTCACTGGAATAATTTTCAATACACCAACACTATCCATAAATAATGACTCTGATGTGATTCTTCCCACCTTAACATTGTAAGTAGTCTTCTCATTTGGCTAAACAACCAACCCATTGCATAGTGGATTTTACACATAAATGCTTTCAATAAGTGTTTAACTTGAACATAATTCCTAATTCCTTGGCTGTCTGTGTCCAAACTAAACCGTGAGTCTCCCATCCTCCCAAGTCACTCACCACCCCTGATATGTATAGTAGCTGTCCAGCATGTATGTAATCCTTTTTTCAAATAAAAACGATGGACAGCATTTTCAACCCTTATGTATTGTGTGAGCTCTATGTTACTTGGTCTTACTGTCCAGAGATGCAAAATGAAAATAAACAGTATATTTGGTGCTGATGCTTAAATCTGTTACTACAGATGGATCATGAATAATCACATTAATCACGGGCAGTAGACCTAATGAAATGGAAATATAGGCTACTGTTAAATATATAGTGTTTTCAATGTCCACAACCTTGAGTTATGGTTTAGTTTGAAGTAAATTTCGGGAATAGGCTGTTCCTTTTATCCCCACCTTACTGTAGGTCCATTATCTTGTTAAATAATGGAAATACACCATATATTCGATTGTATAAGCCAGACTGACAACAGTTTCCATCTTGAAAGTTTCATACCCCACAGTTAGATGTTTGAATTCTAGATGACCCCTTTTAGGTAAGAGTACACACCTGCGGTTGATGGATGCACCGTCATGTGTCCATAGTCAAATTGCATACAGATGTTGTTACTGCTGTAGAACACAACGCTTTGAACCACCGCTAAACACATTATTACTTGACACATCAAAACATGGCCTCTAATGCACATCTATCAAATATTGAGACGGATCATTAGGTTTTATTGCCCAAGGTCCTTCCTGTTTGTTAGGTTAGTGTTTGTGTAGCATAGGCTGCAATGTGTTTATAGCCTCTTACCAATGACTGAAAGGTGATATATGGAATCTCTGAGCTGGCAAGGAGAAAAAGATCTTATCCTGTCACAACAAGGTGGTTAAACCTAAATGCTCCCAGGGCGATGTTACTAGCAGCACCATGCACATCATATGCAAAAGACCTTGTGTGCAAACTGACAAATGTAACATTTGAAAGATGATGTTGATTGAGAAATCTTGTGATGACATGCCTGTTTTGTGGTAATGTTGGTTAAACTCAAAATGTCTGCTATTACCAATCCTACAAAGAAAAAAGGTAGCACCTCCCTGAGGTAGCAATTAGCCTCTGGATTGTGGTTGCAATTTTGCAAGAGGAAACGCTAGTTGGTAACAGTGGAGGTGCGGCAAGCACTCACATTTAAGCATATCTGTTACTATATCCCCATGTTGGCACCACCCAATCCATATACATGTTTTCTGTGTCTCTCGGATTGTTTACCCTACATTAGAGGTTGACCGATTGATCAGATTGGCCGATTAATTAGGGCCAATTATGAGTTTTCAAAATAATTTTATTAATCTGCATTTTGATTCTAGTATTACAATTAGAGAGCAAATCACAAGGAAACTGCGTGCAGCCTGCCCATCTGTCGTGAGCTGCACCACCTGTCAAACACTGCAGCATCTAAAGTTTTAAGGACATTTTGTGGCTGCAGAGAAGCCATGGTGAGTTTTCTCTTAGGCATATGGCAATTACTGGATTGAGAACGGTAACTGGAATGCTGCCACCACCTTTGTTAACCCGGAAGGTCCGGTTTGTCGGAAAGATTAGGAACACAGCCAGCACACACAAGGAATATAAGAACTTCAAAGAAAGTCTTTATTGCTCAAATTCACAAGGTAGCATGTAGCGATAGGGCAAGAACAGGCAGCCCACAGTAGAACCCCTATAGGTAGACCCTCTGCCTCACTGTTGGGCATACACACCAACTCTTAGCTTCTCAGCAATCCCCCACATGAAGCCCCTTTGGAAGATCTGCACGGCACATGTTATCACAAGAACCTGACTGGCCCAGTAACTTCAATGACTTGATTAGTTAACACAGCAATCCAGGGGTAAGCTAAAATCCAGCCCGACACACAACACACTTGGATATTAGGAAGAGAGTTGAACACGACACACTCTATAGATAGGTAGTCAAGCTTGGCCTGACCTGCTAGGGTATCACTCCTTTGGCACAGCACTCTTTACAAAAGAATTGGGTTAAGTTCAGACACACTAGGTCATTAAATAACTGAGCACAGTCTTATGTATGCTAACATTACACCACGTTCCAAATTATTATGCAAATTAGAATTAAGTGTCATAAACAGTAAATATTTAGTTTTTCAATGAAACTCATGGATAGTATTGTGCCTCTGGGCTCTTAGGATCACTGAAATCAATCTCAGACACCTGCGATAATTAGTTTGCCAGGTGAGCCCAATTAAAGGAAAACTACTTAATAAGGATTTTCCACATTATTAAGCAGGCCACAGGTTTCAAACAATATGGGAAAGAAAAAGGACCTCTGCTGCGGAAAAGCGCCAAAAAGTGCAATCCCTTGGACAAGGTATGAAAACATTAGATATTTCACAAAATATCTTCACGGTCATCATACTGTAAAGAGATTTGTGGCTGATTCAGAGCACAGATGGGTTTGTGCAGATAAAGGCATAATGAGGAAGGTTACTGCCAGACAAATTCATTGGATTAAGAGAGCAGCTGCCGTGGATGGTCCAGATAGATGGAGTAGTGGATGGTTGGTGGATAGCCACCATGTACCAATAAGGATGTGATGTCAGCAAGGAGGTGGCAGAGTCATGTTTTGGGCTGGAATAATGGGGAGAAAGCTGGTAGGCCCCTTTAGGGTTTTCAGCTTTTTTTATTGCTTTGAAAATGACCTCAGCAAAGTATATAGAGTTTCTGACTGAACACTTTTTTCCATGGTACAAAAAGAATAGTGTTGGGTTAAGTTACATTTACGATGAAGTTTTGGGAAGTCCATAATTGATCATAAGACAAAATGATCAGGTAAATGGAGTTCATATCTTATCAGTGACCTATAAAACAAATAGAAAGAGTAAAGAAAATATCAATCATGGTCACCAGTAAGATATGAACTCCATTTACCTGATCATTTTGTCTCAATTAGGGACTCAACTAGTAACTGAAAAGTAATCGTAAAAGTAACTTTACCCAACACTGAAGAAAAAGAACAGTCCCTTCTGTAGCAAAATCATCTTCATGCATGACAATGCATCATCTCATGCTGCAAAGAATACCTCTGTGTCATTGGCTGCTCTGGGCAAAAAAGGAGACCTCAACCCTATTGAGAACCTTTGGAGCATCCTCAAGCAAAAGATCTATGAGGGTGGGAGGCAGTTTGCATCAAAACAGCAGCTCTGAGAGGCTATTCTGACATCTTATAAAGCAATTCAAGCAGAAACTCTCTATAAACTCACAAGTTCAATGGATGCAAGAATTGTGAAGGTTATATCAAAGAAGGGGTCCTATGTTCACATGTAACTTGCCCTGTTGTGTTTTATTGAAGTTGTTTTTGATTTCACTAAATACAGTGCCTTGCGAAAGTATTCGGCCCCCTTGAACTTTTCTACCTTTTGCCACATTTCAGGCTACAAACATAAAGATATGAAACTGTAATTTTTGGTGAAGAATCAACAACAAGTGGGACACAATCATGAAGTGGAACGAAATTTATTGGATATTTCAAACTTTTTTAACAAATAAAAAACTGAAAAATTGGGCGTGATGATCTACTCTCACCTCCCTCTTTCTTCCGTGCCCGCATCTTCTTCCTCCGACCACACCGTGACTCCTCAAACCCTACCCCCACATTACCAACACTCACACTTCCATCTGAACTCCCCTTCATGCCGACCTCACCCCCGGCACAGCTGTCGCGACCCGCCACCCCCATGGCGGCCAGCCTGCCATCGCCTTACAACTCTCTCTCACGCCGCTTATCCATTTAAATGATTTCCGCCCTCTCCTGCTCATACTCGGCGACACTAGATCCCCATGAGGAGGCGACAGTATAACCAGCTTCCGGTCTATGCTCCCTCTCCAACCACCAACGCCCCTTGCGGTCCATGTCCTCCTCTCTATGAGAAGGCTTTTGTTCAAGCAGTAGCACACCTGAGAACAATCAAGTCTCGATGGAAGACAATGATTGGCAGACACCAGTGTGTTGGTGATTGGCCTTCATCTGTCTACACCAGCCCTATTCTCCTCTGGCTCTCAAAGCTAGTTCAACTAAATATTTCGTATTCATTTTTTTTAATACTCTCTAGGAATGTTCTAGACTCTGGAATAAATAGGGTCCTGGCATTTTCACAGGTGCGGAGGGTCAGCACTGATGAGCCCATAGAGAAGGTGAGAGGGCTCTGCCGCCAACATGTATAGTATCCGCACCACTATAGTCCGTTTCAAACTAGTGAATGACAGACATAATCTCAGGGAATTCCCGGTAGACTCCCGCATTTTACGATACCAACAAATGATATCCAGTATCCCCAAGGGAGTAGGCTAGGACCCGGAAGTTGAAACAGCCCTGGTTGGATTCTGATACTACCTGGCTATCACCTCACGTTAGCATTCCATAGAATCCCATTCATTTTAGGGACACTTTGACAGCAAATAAATTTACATCTGAAGCGTTTAAAGACTATTTGTCCATTGTTTATTTCTAATGAAACAGGGCAGTGTATTAGGGCTGGTACCATATGCGTATAATACAATATGCATTGTACAATATGCACTCCAGAGCCTGTTCGCCTGGCAACAGTATATAATGCCCGTAACACGAACTTGGATATTTCATTTCAAATTAATAGAGCTAGTTTTAATTCATTGCAATAAACATTATGAATTAATGGTAAAGCTAGTGAATTGTAACCAAATTCAATTGTATTGTGTGTAAAGAGATAATAAGAGTATGTGATAGCAAAAACGGCAGATTTAATATGTTTTTAAAAACTGGTTATTAAAAACATTAACAAATAAGTTGTACACAAATTGATTGAATATATTGTCAGTGTCTCATGTAAAAAAACACGAGTACATTTGAAAATCATTCACTAGAGTCTGTTGTTACCAAAAATAGACTAATTGTAGCAACACATGAACATGGCCCACTACCTATCTATGAAATGAACAAACAATGATTATTTTAATGAATGAGGAGCGCTCTTATTTTTTAATGAAATATTCAAGTTTGTGTTGCCAGGCGAACGGGCTCTGGAGTGCATATTGTATCGCGACACGCATATCGTACCAGCCCTACAGTGTAAATAAATCTCACATTATGGCCCCACAGCAGCCGTTTTTGTAAAAATAGGCTAACTGTTGTGTCATAACCACAGGACTTTCTTTCGCACAGTAGAGAAATTACCATACAGTCCTGTGGGGCAGCCTCTTCCTGGACTGTCTGCGTTGTCTCACCAGCTGGTGGCAGAGCCTTACCTTAGGCTGCAGACGTGAAGTAGGTATAGCAGTCACCCAGCCAGCAGGGCACGTGTTGTAGTTGGCTGAAACAGCATCCCCACTAGCTAGGCTTGTGGTGTCACTGGCTGTTTGCTGGTGTGCCCTGGAGAACCTACCGAGGCTGTAGGACTGGTGACCTGGGCAGGTGGATAGCTGGCTTGGGCAGGTGGTAGATGTCCTGCACAACCCCATTAGTCCTCCCAAAAAATGTTATTGAAAGGGCGATGGGAATCCCTCTATTGAGGTTTCTCCCGGGATTTTAACCTTCTCAGGACGAATGCTCACATAGCAGCAATTACCTAAAGTAAACATAGCTATAGGCACAGAATAATAATCCCTGGTTATAAGTAGAGTTAGACCCTCTCAGGAATTACTCACTGTACAAAAATGTAGTATGAACATGGAGGAGTAATCACTGGCTATAAGTAAATCTAAACCTTTTCTTCACATACACAGGGTACAATGACACACACAGAACAAGGGACCAGAGGAACACATATACAAATGCAAATTTATGACAAGGAGCAGCTGGTGAACAATGATCAGTGACAAACAATGAAAGGTGTGCTGAAGTCCAATTAATTAAAATGAGAAAGTGAACATGAACGTCCTGACCACAGGGTGGTTCCAAAACCGACATATGGCAAAGGCCTCATCCTAAATGTGACACAAAAGGTTGTTGATTTTCATAAATTAAGAATTTCAGCAATGGTTGTGAATATTGCATGCACAGTAACATGCCAATTACACCAATTAAATAAAAATGTGACAACAAAAAGGAAAATACAAATTGATTATGTACTAGAAAACAAATATAAAAACATTGTGTATCACTGAACATCATTCTGGATATCAAGGCAAGGTCCATCATAAATACATACTAACTTAATCAATGAAAACCTTTTAACACAGTTCAATCCCTAAATTGTTTTGGTTCAGATGATTCTTTTTATTTATTTATCTGTAATCTGGCCATTGTGGTCAGGGACAATTTACACCTGAAGTTTCTGATGGTCAGTCTATTTGTCCGTCACACCTGCCTCATTCCCAATCCCGTCTTCCCATTCCTGCTCTTGCATTCGGCATTGCCATCCTACAACCAACGATTATTTAAACCTGTCTTGTCTCTCCATTACACACACAGGTCTCATTCCCAAAATGATTGTGAGTTTAGGCTATAGCTTTCTCAGTTCCCCCTGGTTCTTGCTGGATATCATCATTGTGTTGCCTTTTTCTGCACATGGATTGGACATTAATTTTCTAGTGATTATGTCTCTGTGGACTTTTACGCACATTGCACTTCCTGTTTAAGTCTTCATTAAAGAACAAACCTTGCACTTTGCATCTGCCTGCTCCATTGTTATATTTTTACATTGTCATTGTTATTTGCGGTGAAACAGTACCCCCTGCTGGACAAAAAACTAACAAGACATGACAATGGCTACTTATCTTACAAGTTATACTGTTACATGAAAATACATGAACAAATTAAAATAAGTCATCTCCAATTTTCCCTCTTTGTTTTTATTAACCAACCATTGAAAAGGATTGGCTCTATGGGGAATTCTCATGCATTTTTTCTATCTATTGTAATTTGCTAAAGGTTTCAAGTTATGAAAGCTGATATGACCTAATATCAAAAACCCAATTCTAAAAAAGTTGGGACGGTATTAAAATGAAAAAAGTAATTTTAAAATTAAATTCAACCTGCACTATATTGAAAACACTGCTAACACATCGACCATTTACACAAATTATTTTGACCATATACACTAATTGAAAATATGATGACTGCAACACACTCCAAAAATGTTGGGACAGTCGACTGTTTATCTGTCATGGTTTATGTTATACCTAACATGAGCCCTCAGTGCCCTTGTGTCTAACTGTTTTCTTCTGTTTCCACCTGTTCAATTTCTCCTTAATGCAATGATCTACTGAACCAATCACATGGCAGTTGCTTCAATGCATTTAGGGGTGTGGTCCTGGTCAAGATAATCTCCTGAACTCCAAACTGAATGTCAGAATGGGAAAGAAAGGTGATTTAAGCAATTTTGAGCGTGGCATGGTTGTTGGTGCCAGACGGCCGGTCTGAGTATTTTACAATCTGCTCAGTTACTGGGATTTTCACGCACAACCAATTCTAGGGTTTACAAAGAATGGTTTGAAAAGGGAAAAACATCCAGTATGCGGCAGTCCTGTGGGCGAAAATGCCTTGTTGATGCTAGAGGTCAGAGGAGCATGGGCCGACTGCTTCAAGCTGATAGAAGAGTAACTTTGACTGAAATAACCACTCGTTACAACCGAGGTATGCAGCAAAGCATTTGTGAAGCCACAACACGCACAACCTCGAGGCAGATGGGCTACAACAGCAGAAGACACCACTGGGTACCACTCATCTCCACTACAAATAGGAAAAATAGGCTACAATTTGCAAGAGCACACCAAAATTGAAAAATAGAATTTGGCGTAAACAGAATGAGAACATGGATCCATCATGCCTTGTTACCACTGTGCAGGCTGCTGGTGGTGGTGTAATGTTTGGGGGATGTTTTCTTGGCACACTTTAGGCCCCTTAGTACCAATTGGGCATTGTTTAAATGCCACGGCCTACCTGAGCATTGTTTCTGACCATGTCCATCCCTTTACGGCCACCATGTACCCTTCCTCTGACAGCTACTTCCAGCAGGATAATGCACCATGTCACAAAGCTCGAATCATTTCAAATTGGTTTCTTGAACATGACAATGAGTTCACTGTACAAAAATGGCCCCCACAGTCACCAGATCTCAACCCAATAGAGCATCTTTGGGATGTGGTGGAACGGGAGCTTCGTGCCCTGGATGTGCATCCCACAAATCTCCATCAACTGCAAGAT
>JACXGM010026424.1:0-14882 GCA_016801145.1 Umbra pygmaea
AAATACTCTGGAGCTAACGAAATGGAAATACTCTGGAGCTAACGAAATGGAAATACTCTGGAGCTAACGAAATGGAAATACTCTGGAGCTAACGAAATGGAAATACTCTGGAGCTAACGAAATGGAAATACTCTGGAGCTAACGAAATGGAAATACTCTGGAGCTAACGAAATGGAAATACTCTGGAGCTAACGAAATGCTAAACAAATTTTATGAAAGTGCACAACCTGTACACTTTGAGAACATTTCTGCATTGGAAAAAAGGAACTGGAAATATGTTATACAAGCATGCTAGTATATATGCATTTTGACTTGTCCTGGAAATCAGTGGAGGCCAATGAAACTGAATTGAGGAGGACAGGCTAATATTAACGGTTGAAATGGAATGGTATCTCACACTGGAATTAATGTGTTTAACTCAATTCCCTTTCCTCCAGTCCAGACATTAATTTGAGACTATCGTCCTCAATTAATGTACACCGGCCTCCACTGGTGTAAAGTACTTTAACAACAAGGCTAGGAAACATTGTTTCACAACTTTTACTTTTTAGTTATTTAGCAGACGCTCTTATCCAGACACTTTTTTATATTGAACGGATACGGAACAAAACATTTTCTAATCAGTCTCCACATAACATTCTAAAGACAAAAACTACATACTAGCCATTACACATTGACAGTGGTTTGCAAAAACATACACTTTAGCCGCTAGTGCAGAAATAAGGAAACATCTACTCCAATTCAGTGTGAGGAAAAACATGGTCAACATAGCACAGCTTAAGAAACTAGTACATTTTCTGCAAATACACAAAATGGCGATGTTTGCAGAAAACAAATGTCCTTTTCTGAAGGACCCCTAAAACATATGTCTTTAGAATTGTAGTTACAGACATTTAGAACATATTTTATACCATGTCTGTCGGAGTATATTTCTCATTCACACAACTAGACAGCCAAATAAAACTCTGAAATTGTTTTTATCAAAGGTCTGAATTATGGATGCTCATTTCGGGTAATTTTCCTGACCGATAACCGGAACTCGTTAACCGATTATTAACAGTTAACTGATAAGATTATAAGATTCAATTGGCTTTAAATAAAAAATTTAATTGACGAGTGTCTGTAACCCGTTAAATATACAAACGTTTTTTTTACGGATTTGTTTTAATATCTAAACAGCATACAGAACAGATCAACAACAGCTACCGGGTGCACCACCTTTGCGTACAAGTTCACTCGGGTGCAAAGTCCACACTAAACGATACGATGAAACTAGTTTGTTTCATAAAGCTGTGTTGATGTTTGGTTTCACTTTCATTTTCACACACGTAAAGTCCACACCAACCAAAATATTGTCGCAGAAAATTTGTCGCAGACGTTTTCACTCAAAGGAAAGTAGCCTTGATGCAGTGTTTACCGAGTTGTCAAATTATAGAATGAAAACACTCGGTGACAATCTGGAACATGGTTGTTGCTTACAGGAGGCCTATTGCAAATAAGGGCTATATTTCATTAACACAAAACAAAAGGTTGATAACGCTTGCTATGCTTTATGTTACTAACCATACAATAACTGCCGAGCGCTCCCATTTCATTGAAATTACCATTACGGTCCTCTCCGAAAATTAAATGCTTGTTGTCAATCACTGTGTTGTTTTTAAGGTAACCTTATTTTGTCGGCTATAATGCATCAGGAGCATGATGAATTATAGCTGATAAAATAATATATGCTTCCCAATACGATAGCGTTATACGTTTCTGTACATGAAAAAATGAAAGAGCAAGTTAATATCACAGTCACCATAAATGTTCAAGGCTTGTCATTTTAAATGACGAACACGTTTCAGATTCAAAACAGACAGCCGGTATATTTTGCTCCTCATTACCTTTATCTCCCCACCTTTCAAAATGAAGCGCCAGGCTTCTGGCTGTGATTTAACTAATATAGGCTATATATACGTAAAAATTTAAAAATACTTCTTAACTGTTTAACTGATAGTATTAATCGGTTAAACGTTTTAGTTTCGGTTAACGGTTAAACGGTCAATATGAGCATCCCTAGTCTGAATGTCGCTTTCACACTACAAGTAGAAAAGCAGGTCTAACGCAGTAAAACCTGACTTAAGTCTATGGAAAGGCCTAAATCAGAAGACTTGTCTTTAGCGGTATTGCTTATAGACATACAATAGTACTCAAGCATAAAAACAGGGGAATCCTCATTGCATCTACCGAGAGATGCAAAAAATATAAATCCTTGAGACATGCATGTCTTAGGGGCAAATTAATCTGTTTTTCACATGGCGACTCAAGCCCATGCAGCCAGTGACTTTACCCTGTGTGCGTCTAGACTCGAGTGACTAGGGTGGTTCAGTGACAGACGTCACACTGTCAGAGACGTTTCTCCATGGATGAACATGACTCCTGGGGATACAGCTGAACCAAAGTGATATATTCAAAAAGAGTTAGAGAGAAGTCCCATCATGCAATTTAAAAGATGAGACTGAAAGAACGAGATCTAGGGAGATAAGAAAAGTGGAAACCAATAGTTGGATAGTATGCCAGCATCTATTGTCAGAACATGTTTTCCCCCCATTCTCTTTGTAGCAGACCGATCTTGGGCAATATGACTGAAACATTGAATTGTGCTAAAATCCTAATGACAAATTAAAACACAAGGAATTGTTAGAATCATGTACTAAGTATTGTAATAACATTCTATTGGATGAAAAGCACAATGCAAACATGTTAGAAATAAAAGATATATGTAAATGTGCAGGGTTAACACAATGTGATTCACATGGTGAAATGGAAATAATGACGGCCAACATCACCCCTTCATCCAAGAGCCGCAAAACATTGCAGGGAACGCAACAGGAACCAACATCAGAGGTAGTCACAGTATATTGGCTAACTACTCAAGTCACCATATAAGTTAGGTTTTGCCTTAATAGGCTAATGTCTTGAAGGGCAACATTTAAAATGTGTAACTTTGATTCACTAAAAAATGCAATACACGATTATGGGAACTGGTTAGAAATATGCTGCTATTGAGCTAAATCCGGTCCCCGAAAATTGTGTACTGTCACGCATTACTGTCATGATTTCTGCCCCATCTCATCAAAACCATGATATTTAACTTTGAATAGCATGGCTAACTGAGGTATGACAGTGATACTACTGAGATTATCAACATTTAAATAGCCTATTACACATCTAGATCAAACGAGAGGTTTAAAACATTACATTTTGTTAATAACAAAAGCCACAGACATGCATCTATATTAAAGATTCAATCACAATGATTAAAAAGCCCAAATGTACCTTAGGCACCTTAAACTTTGTCCTATTTACTGATGACAATGCATTGACATTCTCAACAGTGCTGTCACAAATACAACAATGCACTCACTTTTTCAGATATCAGGTATCTCTGACGTAAATGGCAGAATGTTACCCCTACCACCCCTGCTAATATCAGTACAACCTTTGAAACAAGTCCTCAAGTAATGCTTTTGGTCCTACACTAATAAGCAACAGTTTTTTCAATGCATTTGTTGATTCATCAATTGCATTTTCATAATTACATTTATTACGCATTGGCTGTGAGACTCTGATGTTATATATGGGCTGTAACGATACACCAAACTCACGATTCGTATCACGATTTATGACCCACGGTTCGATACAAACCTTGATTGTTTTTGGGGGGGGTGAGAGAAAAAAAAATTATATTTTTAGTAAATAACATTTTAAAAACCTATATAAACTGACCAAAGTACAATAATAACTATGCTAATTATTAACAATATAGTAAAATAAATGAACAGCCAAAGCTATAACACTTATGTTGTCTTTGTAACAAAATACTGTTGAACGACAAACGGAACTAAACTCCATTGTGGAGATGATTCGGGCATGTCGAAAATCCTTCTTCAATCAAGTTCTCTTACATTTACAAAGTAAATTAAATGGCTTCTGTTTCACACTCCCGACCAGCAGTTCAAATTAATTAGAAGAAACTCCACAAAGCCTGGCTGTTCAGTTGGTAGAAGGAATTGTTAAAAAGTAATAGATGGCTCCACACTGTATGCGCTAATGAAACAGAATGAGAACGTGGAGATTAACTGCTCAATGAGTGGGTCGTTTTTTTAGTTGCTTTGATGTACTGAGAGATGCGCAATTTAATACTGATCACAAGAAATATGTTTCAATAAACAAAGCAGCAATAAAATATCATAAACAATACTCAGACTAAGCTTATAAGGTAAATAACAAATACATCAGCTGCATTGCTGTGAGGTAAATGCATGGAGCTGCCACAATCACCTGCTATTACTATAATCTGCCAGCAGTTGCTAACTAAATGTTTCTCAGAGAAAGCGTTTATGGCTTCTTTCGACAAAATACAATTGAACAAAAATAGCATGAATGTCAAATTTCTTTGAGACATTTTTAGACCTTAAATTCTGGAAAACAAAAATAAGATTATTTAAGTCTTAATGAGCCTTAATGACACATTATTCAACTAGCTCAACTTTTGCAGGCAGGCGTCACATGATTTGAAAGGTAGTCAGATGACACGTAATTGGAGGATGCTTACAGGTAAAATTAAATAATTTATCCTCAACTAGTTTTGTGGTGTAGGTCTACATATTTTATAATGTCCCCTCCATTAATACTAATAGTAATTTAAAGATGTGGTTGCATTAGATCTGGACAGGAAGGATAACTCTAAGAGTTGGAAGGGGTGTGTCGGGATTCTGCATTCTCAGACCGCGACACAGGTTTGTGGATCCGAGTGTGAATGTGGAACGGTACATGTATTCGTGTTGAAACGAAACGGTACGGGCGTCATGGTTCGGTGCATGAATTTAAACAGAGAATACACGGTATAAAATTAAATTAAACTCATGTGCAAATTATTTAATGTAATGTGGAACTACCGTTAGATACGCAAGTTGTTTATGGACACCTAATCTGTAGCCCCGCCTTAGCTCTGAAGCTAAGTAGCCGAGCTCCAGCTATGTATGCAATTTTTTGTTAGATCGACGGGCCGGTGAGTGTGTAAGCACTATGGACGAGTACTGGTGGCGACCCAGAAGACTTAGAGGACCCGCCGACCTCTAAGATCGCAAGTTTGGGAAAACTTTGGTTTCCCAGTCAGTTACAGTCATAGATTGTATGTATCGGTTACAGTAGTGCATGCGATAGAGTGGTGGATAAGACGAGGTCTGTGTGTCAGCATTGTTCAGCAGCTGTTGGGTATGTGAGTGGAAATACAACTAACATCTTAGCGGATATCAGATGCAATCACCCAGATGTGCTAGCTCAGGGGAGAAACTGTATGACACTAGATAGTACAGCTTGAGACATGCACAATAAAAAAATTGTGTTCTGCATTTTTGTTTAGCTTTTCCCTCCATTGTACCGAACTCGTACCGAACCGTGATGTCTGAACCGAGGTATGAACCGAACCATGACTTCTGTGTACCATTTCGCCCCTAATAAATAAATAAATATATAGCTGTACGTAGGGCTGGGTGATATGGCCAAAAAATGATATCACGATATAAGAAAGATATTTTTTCGATACGATATGCTTGACGATATATATAAATGTATAAAGGACCTGCTGTGACTGCATTACATCAAAAGGTTGTTTCTGCTGTATGAACAAATAAAAGCAATACATACAAAAAAATGTATTGACCTTGTTATATTTATGTTTAGAAGTTTCAGGTATAACTGAACTACAAGCAATATGAAATACTCCTCATTTGTTGGATGTTTCTATGTTTCAGAACAAAACCAGCTGTTATCGCGATATGTCGATATGGGATATTCTTCTCGATATTATTTTCCAAAATTCGATAACGATAAATATTGAGTTATCACCCAGCCCTAGCTGTACGGTAGGTCTAAGGATGCTGAATGAGCCAAACACATTTCCTTTGTACGCACCAAAATATTGGTTGGCCCCACCAAATCTCAAAAAGTTGGCAGCCCTGTGATTAGCATATGCAGAGGCCTATAAAGTTATTTAACACATATTTGCATAGTCGTATCCTAGGAATTCACTCTGTGCAAGACTGTCTGCAGCGTGTTTTTAATGACAGATCAGTAGGATGCAAAGGCTGTCCAGTTTAACTGTCAGTGGCGGAGAGATGAAAACGGAGACTGGAATTTCTCTGGTAATCGATGAATTGTTGTTAACCAATGCTGTAACCAAAATATCTATTTTCAGTGCCATTTTCCAGGAACTGTTGGAATGTAACTTGGATACATTTATTGTCCACAGACTGGTGGCCATTCTGCCCAATCACAAAGTAAGAACTGGACATTTGCCTAAACCCTTTACCTCTGACCTAACCCAAGACATGTATAAACTTGCAGTGCACAAAAAGAGCACTGAATACAAATAATGTCCTATCTGGAAACACACCTTAGTGTTGAGTGCATACTCCTTGGCATCAACCAGTAAATGTTATCAAGTTGACCTTCTAGGGAAACAGCAGAGTTTGTTGTGGTGGGAGAACCACTTCTTACTAAAACTGTGTTAAAGCTCATTGTATTCAAATAAACCTTAAGATAACATGTCATAATTAATGTAATTGTGCATTCTCTGAAATCTTGGCACCCCCACCTAACACTTTAAATCAATCAGCCTAGTCTGCAAATGGATGTAGTGTCTACAGAATTCTCCAGTGAAGAATAACTGCATCAACAATGAAGAGAGAAAATATGGTAACACAGGCAGACTAACAATTTGCCAAGTAGTTATCCATGAATAGTGTTGTATGCAAAACAGAAACAACTGAATGATAATCTGCACATGACAAGAATAAACCCTGTTCCAACTAGCAGATGTAAAAAAGTAATGATTATTAGCCCCAGAAGCTAACAATGCAGTGGTATCATTCAAATAAATTAAATACTACTAAACAGAACAACAATAGAGAGATTACAACATGCACATCTCACGTTTAACAGAATACCCAAAAAGTTTTTTCAGCTTCAGCTACAAAAAGTGTGACAAAAGCATAACCTGGTCTTGAACTAGCAAACCTAAATCCAAACCTCATTATGTTGAACTAGCAAACCTAAAACCTAAATCCAAACCTCATTATGTTGAACTAGCAAACCTAAAACCTAAATCCAAACCTCATTATGTTGAACTAGCAAACCTAAAACCTAAATCCAAACCTCATTATGTTGAACTAGCAAACCTAAAACCTAAATCCAAACCTCATTATGTTGAACTAGCAAACCTAAATCCAAACCTCATTATGTTGCGTCAATCCATCTGTGCAAGATGATGATATTCTTCATATTTAAAAGGGACTAAAAATGTAAGTATTGCCTGGGGATGAAAGCGATATTGCTGTGAGCACACATTGGGGTCGGAGGTTTCCATGGAAGCCAGAGCTGAAACTTGTGGCTCAGACAAGACCGGATGACACACAAAACCACGAACAGTGAAACCGTTTAGTGAGTGTAAAAAGATGTGGCAATTGAAGACACTTAAGGGCCATGTCCATAACCAGTGTTAAAAGCGCTTTGCGCCGGCTATGCCATTCATTTGCTACGGGGAAGTGTTTGCTCCCAACCTAGCGAGGGGTCATCCCTAGGCTTATAGTCTCTCTGAGCTCTCTGCTGCACTCAGTTTAAATATTTTCAACTTTGACCCTAGTCGTCACTGACCTCCCTAAAGTGCAACCAATGGCACTCCAGTTTGATTGTGTTGAAAAAAAAGAGAAAGTAATTGTACGTTTGTCAGAGTATCAAGAACTAACATTACACACTGAAATCAGATTATGATTTGGGTAGGAATTAATCAGCATGTAATTCATTGGCTAGCTAGCTCCAGTGCTATAGTGGTGTCAGGAATGCACCCTACCTAGTGGAGAGCAAGGCTTTGACCACTGGACATGGACATAGCACTTTAGTGTCCATTCCAATTAATCAGGGAGTTCAAGTGCACCAGTCTTCGCCCTAGATGGCATGCACAGATGGAGGTCACAAGGATCCAACACTGTCCAAAGAA
Source organism: Umbra pygmaea (assembly GCA_016801145.1). NCBI lineage: Eukaryota > Metazoa > Chordata > Actinopteri > Esociformes > Umbridae > Umbra > Umbra pygmaea. Next base: position 8,045 of record JACXGM010026424.1, read on the forward strand.
GGCCTAGAAATCAGTCCCATAAATCAGGGGTTCCCAAACCTCTCCTCGAGCCTCCTTAGACATGCCAAGTTTTTGTTTTAACCATAAAGTAGCACATCTGATTCAATTAGTCAACCACACATTAAGCCTTTGATTGATTAAATCAGGTGTGTCATTTCAGGGTTAAAACAAAAACAAGGCCTGTATGAGGAGGCCCGAGGAGAGGTTTTGGAACCTCTGCCATAAAGCATACATGTTAGATAATTGTGTAAGGAATTACCATGTCTCCAGGGATCCTTGGGTTCCACTGCTCCAGAGACAATATCTGCATCTGATGGGAAAGTCACCCTCTTTCCATGTTTGTGTTTATTATCCCCCTCATCCAGGACGGGAGTTACGGACTCCTCTTGGGCCAAGATAGGTGTTGAGTTGTAATTTTGTGAGGCTTTCTCTGGTTGCTCGTCAGTCACAACTGAGGTTGAAGAATCGGCATTCACACCTACTAAGGGTGCCTCCACAGTTAGGCAAAGTTTCTGATCTGGTTCTAACTCCAACATGCCACTGTCATCAAGGCTTAAATCCACACCAATGTCCATATCACCACCATCGTCGCCTTCCCCAAAAGCAACCACGGGGACCGATTGTGGTGTGTCTCTGATACTTTCTCCTTCGAGTTGTTCGTCATTAGAAATATCCAAGTCAATATCAACTATTGCACGGCTATCTGGGGCACTGTTGTTCTTATTCCCATTTACTTCGTCGATTTCCAAAGTCTCAAATGACCGGTGGTTGTCCTCTTCCCCACGCGGCTTGTCAGTGAGCCTGCCTAGAGCGGACGTGTCGGTGGCCTCTGTGCCAATGCCTTGTTTACCCAAGTCTCTATCCATCAATTCCGAAATCCGGGGTGTAATCTCGTCTGAGTTACTGGTAACATTGTCATCTATATTATTCTTAGTTTTAACATTGCTCAAATCTATAACTTGCTCCTCGATATTCATATTTTCATTTCCAGGGAAATAGTGTAGGCAAATTACTGTATATTGCTGTAATATTCTAGCCAGTTAACAAATTTAATAACTCGTTAATCTATACGCGTCTTGGACTTCTCAACGTATTTATTCTCTAAAAAAGGTGCGTTCATCAAAAATGTTTACAACGATGCTTTGATTACAAAACAAAATTTCAGCAACTAAACTAGCTACATCTAACATTTTCAGCATTCATCTGATTGATTATAACCCACCTTATGTGCTCACACATACAAACACGTATTTTTATAAGATATATTATCTAATTTAGCATATTACTGAAAACATGCAAACTGCGAATAGATTTAATAGCCTGGGGTGGACATGTCTAAAAACGGATAAATGCAGCTAGTTTACACATCTGTCACCTGAACAAGAATAACATCTTTATTTCTACTTATCAAAACAAATATGAAGGCAGCGCGCCTCTCAATGAGTTTGACAAACACATCCTCCTAACCAATAAACAATGTTATTCTCTTTCTAACAGTGGATGGGTCTCAAGCGAGTTGTGTTTTTGGCTAGGTAACGTAATGATAGCTAACCACGACAACTATCGATAAAGTGCATAGATGCCCGTTTTCTACAATCTTTCAATGTACTTTGTTGGTGAGATCAATACGAAGCTATGGAAACAAACGTATAGTATGTTGTTAAGGTGACCAGCTACCTTGCTAGCTAGCTAACATTATACAAGTGGCTAGCTTACGGTGCCTCCATTACGTTAGCAAAAGTGAACTAGCTAGCTAGCTAGCAAATGCCAATATAATTTCATTTGCATAAAACAAGCGAGCTAGCTAAAATAGTTATTTTAAAATGACACCTAGGCCAGTGGTGTGGCGTGCACATTTCTGTTTACCCAAATTATTTGTTTTTCGGAGTCAATCATTCTAGCTTAAGAAAAAAGAGTTTCCGAATGTCGCGTGCGATGAGCACCCCAAACAAACATCGACTAGGATGCAAGGAAAAAACAGGCGTCACCAGGAGCTTGTTTCACTCGTCAAAATATTTCAATGTAGAGCAATTATCTCTTTTTGGAATATTTAAAAACAAAGAACTGCCGCTTCTTGGAATGTGTCCCTTAAGTAGCTCTCGAGGGGTAAGGATGCTGTTTCCTCTCCTTGTGCTGTTAACGTCAGCTTACTCAAGTCGTCTAACAACTGTTTGGTGTAGCTAATGTCCATTACGTCCATACGTCATCACAGTTGCATTACAGGGGCATGTTGTTGAGTAGACGCAACGTGTCAAAACACAGAAGACAGAAAAGTGATGAATAGAAAATTAATGTTTACGTTTTTCAAGGAGCACATCTATTTCATTTATACTAATTCTATTTGCAGCGTTTTGTAATGCTGTGTGACATTATTATACTGCTAGCTGATAATTTGACGTATGTAGTTTCGCCTAAACTAGAATTTATAAATAAAAAATAATACACTTTAGTTTCTTCTGAGCAGAATTATTATGAAAATACAGTCAACTGGAATATGGCTAGTGACTCGCATAGTATGTTACAACAACATGTATGCGTATCTGACAAGAAAATTGTGTGCATATTGGCGAATCATGTATTTCACATGTTGCCAAATAGTGACATGTGAACAACATATTTTTTATGACAAAGAATACTGTAATTACAATACAAGCAGTTACTTTTATTTAAATATCATCATGTAGTTTGTAGACTAAGAGAGACAAATGTGTTTACAATCCATATCCATCCCAAGAAATCATTGCGGTCAGACTAAGGTCATGTTCCCCAGCTCAGACGTCGCATGCATCAACTATGAGAGTCAAAATAGGCCACGTTGTGTTGCCCATTCAATAAAACACTGTACTAACAATGGCGACTTCCTGACGATTTCATTTAAAGTTTATTGCCGCAAAGATAAAACGTGTAAAATCCAAATCACTATAACTGCAAACTCGTTGATCTACAAATCATGTTGTGGCATAAACAATGACACGTGTAGATTAATCAGCAGTAATAATATACCCACACTGTGCCTTTGATGCAAAGTTTCATAACAAGTAATTATTATTTGTAGATCATATAGTTACAATTAACCCATTGTTATTGTTGCATTATTGTTGCCGTAGAACTCATTTTTCACCTTGCTGACACGACTGCATGCCACTACACCATGATAGAAAACGAAATCTAAAAAAAGTACTAAAATATGGCATTGTGCATCTGCGGGGTATTCCATTAAGGCAGATAAAGTAAAATCAAGGATTATTTCGACAAGACTCGCTAAATTAAGTAAGAGTTACGTTCCATCACTGTAGCCTCAACAGTCCCGCACCTCTCCGGTTCCGGAAGTAAATTTCCCATTCATTTCTCCCATAGACGTCTGGAAAAATCCGTATATAAAGGGTTTTAGAGTAGACCATGCCTAAACAGCTACGACGTGACTCATAAGCATACAACATACAATTTCGAGTGAAAAAACTAACAGAAAATCCCCAAAAAAGAGATTTAGAGTATTTTGCCTTTGATTTGTTTGGATTTTCAGTTCGTTTTTCACTGGAACTGATATGTAGCCTACTCTTCACAAGATCACTGGTCCTTATAAGTAGGTTAAAGTGAAACTGAACACAATGAACAATAAAAAATAACAATTGGTGCAAAAACTTGGTGTTCATAGTTATTTATGTATTCATTACACTCCCGAATTTTGGTAACACTTTATTTTGAGAGTCCATCTCTAGATGCTCTACATATTATCTGCATACTGTCAACAACATTTTAACAAACTATCTACTAACCCTAATCCTAACCTTAACCATTCCCCTTATGTTAAACCTAACCTTAACCATTACCCTAAAACATATTCTAAACGTACCCCTACCCTTAAAATACACAATTAGTTGCTTATCAACAGATGGTTTGTTGATAGTTTGTTGATAGTCATATCATCAACAAACTATACAGATGGAATGTCAGACTCTCCAAATAAAGTGTAACCCGATTTTTTTAGTTTTTTCTGTGTTCTCTGAAGAAATAGTATATTAAAAAATAAATGTCGACTCAAACTGCTGGACCCAAATTTTAAGTGGTCCCTGAAAATGGCATTTCCTTAATTACTTTTTTCTGTACGTTGTCAGTTATTCCTCCTTCTTTCCTCCTTTTGAAAAAGGTCAACATTGATGGAGGAAATGCAGTGAGAATAAACCAAGTCGATGAAAAACGCACTTAACTGAAATAGTCTTATAGTAAAAGTGAATTGACATTTGCTTGTATACTAATTAATTGATTTCTGGGTCAAAGAGTAGAGAGTAAGGATGATAAATGTATATAAAAAAAGGTCCATAGACTTTCAGACTTCACAAACCACCATTCATTCACGCTATTAAAAGTGTGATGTTTTATGTATTGTTAGTGATAGAGAGGGTGTCTATTTTCATTGTGCACATCCTTTTGTTTTTATTATTGTTATTATTGCATTGTTGGAATTGGAACTGGGGCACAGGATTTTCACTACATGCAATAACACGTGCAGTCTTCTGTACATGTAAAAAAATAAACTTGAACTTGTACCTGTTACAGAATGCTTAGGACTTATAATGTGAGGATTTGATGAAAAACAGGCATATAATGAACTATTTTAACTTTAGAAGATTAAGTGCCCACTAAGAAATGTACTGCAACGCTGGGTTCTAGATGTTCCTTTCATGTTTCCCTGCTTGGTATTCGTCACAATCTTGTTGAATTTTCAGGACCGAGCCCTTGCAGTAAGTCTATAGCGCCATCTAGCGGTCCTAAATAAAATGGCATGTGTAGTGTTCTAAATGCCTAATTTTATTCAATTTCCGTTGTGCATGTTCCTCATCTTTATGGCAGGTCGTTTTAACATTTATTCCTAAAAATGTACTAGTCACTATTTTAAAGTTACTATTACTTATTATTTAGTTACTAGTAACTATTCCAATAGTTACTAGTATCTATTCCAGTTTTACTAGTAACTATTCATTAGATACTAGTAACTATTCTTTAATTACTAGTAACTATTCCAACATTTCTGGTTCATCCTGAAATACAAGTATCAGGAGTCTGAAATGGTGGCTGGGGAACCTTAATTGAGGGAGATGGGCTCATTTTAATATCTGGACTAAAGCAAATGGAATGCAGACACATTAAACCATAGATAGAAAGGCCATTTGATTAGTACACAACAAAATGGTGATTGTTATTAGTTGTCAATGTGACAACACGCAAATCAGTTTAATGCGGAAGTAGGCCACTAGATCTTTGCAATGGAATGGTACACGTAAAAATGGCTGCCGCTCTGACCATTCTGCTACATTGATTTGAATTGGAATGGCCTTTCTATGCATTCTATATCTATATGCATTACGATACATTTCCATTTCCTCAATTTTAACGATTAATATGCGCCCCTCCTTCTCAGTTAGGTATAATTGGCCTCCACTTGTACTCTGAGATTTTGACCATACTAATCAGAGGACAAGTAAAAGTACTTTTCATGAGTAACTCTGAGTTCACAAGTTTTGGGAAGTACTTACTTAAGACCAAATTGATTGAAGTTCACATCTTACCGGTGACCATGATTGATATTTCCGTTACTCTTTCTAATTGTTTTATAGGTTCCTGTTAAGATATGAACTCAGAGTTACTCAGAAAAGTACTTTTACTCAAGTAAATGTCCACCTCTGATAGTAATAGAAAAAATATTGTGTGTTAGCAAATCCAACACTAGAGGGCAGTATGTTCCTGAACTGCACTCCTGGTAAATTTGTGCCCAGTTTTTCGAATGGTATTAAAAAATTTGATTAATAGAAATAGAATGAGTATAATAGACCCAATATCTAAAACCCAGATAGATAACCTTTGAAAAAGTGTGCACTGTAAATTAATGTACCAATTCATGAAGGAAGTTCACTCAGGAACATTTTAAAGATATTATACACACATACTTCACTTATGGCTTTATTTACCCTTCACTTTGTATATTGTGTACAAATTAGATGCTGCTTCCTTTGTGTGATTTATGATGGAATGCATTTTGAAGTGCTTTTCCCAAGGCTCCGCCCTCACAAACACACACACACACACATGCACACGCACCCACGCGCGCGCACGCGCACACACACACAGACACACACAAGACCTCTTTTCAAGACCTCTGCAATCTGCCTCGACATGCTCTGAATTAACTTCTGGGCCACATCCTGACTGATGGCAGCCCATTCTTGCATGGTCAATGCTTGGAGTTTATCAGAATTTGTGGGTTTTTGTTTGTCCACCTGCCTCTTGAGTAGGGCTGGGCACCGAACATCGATACTTTTATGGCACCGACCGAAATACTCCAATACTATCGAGTATCGAAAAATTATTTATCTTTCGATGCCAAATTTCGGTTCCAAAAGCGTCTGTGAGCCAATAATCATTTAGCATACTTGCTTGTAACGAAATAGTCACCTGCGATTGGCTATCTAACGCAACTTAAAACACGTCATGTGAACGAGACAGACACCACCACCACGCAGAGGATTTCTGAAGATACTTGCAGTCGTATACCGTTTATAATGTTACTCTTTGACCAGGCAACATATTTGTTTTACCGATGTAACGATAAGGTTACACATTTTAGAAATACTTGACCGATAAGTGCAAGGCCGTAACCAGGATTTAACAAATACTGAGGTCAAAAATACCCCCCCCCCAAAAAAAGACATTTTAAAAGACAACATATTATTATTTTCAATAACAACGTTTGTGTTAATTCAACAATAGGTTATGTTTGGGCCATGCTTAATAAAAGGATAGGCTAATATTGATCACTTCACAACACCTTAATTATCCATAT
>JACXGM010026425.1:0-14879 GCA_016801145.1 Umbra pygmaea
ACGATAGTTACCGTTGTTCTGTAACTCTAGTTCTATTAGTGGAGCGAGCCCCATAGGGTTTTGGCCCTGATACTCTGTTCCTTGGAGGTCGGCTTCAGACCTTTATCGGGAGCAGAATGCCGGGCACGGCCTTCTTTTATAGAAGCGGCGTAGTCACCCTAGTGGCTGGTGTTGGTGACGTGCATGTTATTGTTTTTTTCAGGTGCACCCGCTCGCGCGGGAGGGGTAAACCACTAGGAGCATAGCTCCCCTATGGGGCTCGCTCCACTAATAGAACTAGAGTTACAGAACAACGGTAACTATCGAATTGGCGCCGACTACTGGTTGTAGTTTACAGGCACTGGGCAAAAAATCTTCCGATGACGCAAAATGACGCAAAAATCGTCATTTTGTGTCATCGGAAGATTTTTTTCCAGACACAAAATAGAGAGTTTTCCTGTCTTATGGGGACATGTGGGGGGGTCAGAATAAGTCTAGTAATATTACTGGGTTTTTACTGATTCAAAGCTTAATGCTAATCAGTAAAGTACCCCTTTAAATACTGGAAAAGGAAATTAGGATTATTTAAGACTTTATAAGGATCTGCGTGCGGACACCACGTTCTTCAATTAGCTAAACCTTTGCAGGCAGGCATCACATGAATCGGAAAGGTAGTCAGATGACACGTAATTGGAAGATGCTTACAAGTCAAATTAAATAATTTATCCTCAACTAGTTTTGTGGTGTACGTATTTTATAATTTTAACTTCAAATAATACTAATAGTAATTTAAAGATGTGGTAGCATTAGATCTGGACAGGAAGGATAACTCAAGAGTTGGAAGGGGTGTGTTGCATTTCTGCCTTCTCAGACAGTGACACAGGTTCGTGGATCTGAGTGTTGAGATTTCGGTTTTATATTGAATATCGTTACAGCCCTAATATGGTTCGCTTTGTATGTGATTAGTGAAATGTATATTCAGTTGCCTATTTAAACAAGCGCTTTGGCAGTGCTGAAGTCGAAAGCGATGGCAGATCAGGAAATTAATGCGTGCTCTCTACATTGGGGTTTTTGGCCACCAGGACCTTTCAGCAGGAGATCAGGGACAGGTCTGGTATATTACAGCCAACAATATTCGAAGTATGCAAGCAGTTTTGGCAGCTATATATGCCAGTCCCTTTCTGGTATATTCAATTTCCATATGATGATCCTCAGCAAACTGTGATTAAAAGACAATTTTATGACATTGCTGGGTTTCCAAATGTGATTGGGGTGATTTATTGTACTGTATCTGTAACCACCATCCATGAATGTTAACACATTTATCAATCGCAAAAACTTTAATTCAACAACGTTCAGATCACGTATGTGATACCAGGATGTTTGTTCTGAATATGGTAGCCCGGTGGCTGTTTGGGACGTGCGACTCTTATATTTTAAAACTGCAGCATTGGAACAAGGTTACAGGAGGGTGCAATGCATGGCTGGAGTCATCTCCTCGTTGAGTTACGCCCTCGTACAATTATTATAGTTCTACATAGTTCTTTGGTGAAACGGTGTGATTCCTCTAGGTTAAAAAGGTTATGCCCTGACTGAGTACCTTATAACAGCACTTGCAAAAAAAAACAACAGTGCACACACGCACACGAACCACAGTGGAGAGATGTATAGGTTTTCTCAAGGGCATGTGGCTCTGTCTTGGGTAAGCAGGGAGGGGGGTACTGCTATAAGCACCAGGGCAGGCCTGCAACATAATTATGGCATGCAGGGTTCTCCACGATATTGCGCTGGAGAACAGTGCCAATCAATGAAGATCAGTGGCCACAACAGCCAACATTGTGGACTCTACGAAGGAGACAGGATCTTATTCTGCACTTCTAATATAGTATGTGTTATCTTGGGTAAGAAAGCTACTTAAAAAACACAACGTGGAATGTTTAGTGAAAATAATTCATTTATTTGAAATGCACTTCAAGTTCTCGTTAATTGCTTTCAATTACTGTGGCAGTAACCGCAGTCAACATCGCATTTTCCTTTAACAATCGATTCCAAACAAAAACCAAGCGGTTGGCCTATATTTATCTCAGAGAAATTCCTTTTCTTTGCCGGATGTCGCTTATCCATGTCGTAAATTCTAAGGGCGAGGCCTCTAACCCGTGCATATATGTGGAAAAGGACTTGCAACCTTGAAACCATATCATGTGTTCTGTAATCTTATGAGATGATCAGGTCAGCAGTAGCCTATACCATGCTCAACATACAGATGTAGGTACTCTAAAGTTGTGCCTCTCGTACCGCGGCACCAATCAGTGCATTTAGTTGCCAATAAATGGTCTATACTTGTTGTTGGGTGGTGCTAGACCACTTAAAAAAAACAACGCTCCTAAAGGGGTTGTCTTTTTACAGTGATGGCTTAATTCTTTTTGGCTTATTTATTCCTTTGCGAAAAGTTGTACTGTAGCTACAGTATTTTACAGTATATCAAAGTACAGTTTCACTTTGCAGGATAAAAATGGGTATAACGAATGACATTGTGTTTTTAAATCGTCATATGAACTCATGGAAATCCTCACTATGCGTTACAGCTTTCATTTAAAAAATAGTGTAAACTGCATATTGTATATTTAAAATACCTTTTCATACATGAACCCTGAACCCTGACTAAACAGACTGAGGCAAAGAAATCATGTTGAAATCCCTAACCGGTTATTTTCAACCTTGACGACCGCGTTTCGTTTCCAGTGATTTGTAATCATCTAATTATTTAACTAACGTTTATAAATATAAGTCAGTAGGCCTAAGTGGCGGCTTATTTATTTTTGTCTTATTTATTGCTTTGCGAAAAGTTGTACTGTAACTAGTATTTATACAGTATATCAAAGTACCGTTTTACTTTGCGGTATATAAATAGGTATAATGAACAACATTGTGTTTTTATGTCGTCATATGAAATCCTCACTATGCGTTACTACATTCATTTTAAAAATAGCTCAACTGATGTTTAAACAGTGCATATGACATATAAATTGTCAATTGTAAGTTTAATCATACAGTACCTAAACAGTGATCAATTCAATGAAAACACATATCCTAGAGTATCATCTATTGAATAGTATATTTGCGAATAATCAATGTACCGTTATTTTGTCAAAAATAAATAAAAAATACATATTGTTCAACAATCTATATGTGTAATATTGTGTTTGCATCCCCCTTGATTTCATGTGAGCCTTGTTAAAGCTAGCTGCTTTTTTGCCGCGGTCGCCCCACCAGTGGGCCGCTTTTAATAAACAATACCCTGATCAGCGGCCCGACAGCGGCACACCCGCAGCAAGACGCTTTTTTGAACAGAACCCATGCGGGATGCCACATACCCCAATATTAGGCTATTTATTATTAATAAATAATATAATCAGATTTCACATATATATCACAAATGACAAGGCATTTAATTAAATCCTAACATTTTATTTAAAATAGTGCAAGGGCAAGATGCAGTTGAAAAAACCTGTGCATTATACAGCGAGCATACAAAATATACATAGATGTATTTAAATCAATCTCAACAATTTTGTTCAAATAGTGCAAAGATGCATGTAAAAAACCTTTTCATTATTCAGCAAGTATACAAAATATACATGTGCATGGGTATTTAATTCAATTTTAACAATTTTGTTCAGATTACTTTCAGTCCTCCCTAACAATGCAGATAAAACTAGTAATAAAAGCAATACTCTAATCAATATAAACAAACGAGAATCAAAAAAAGAGTCAATGTCCAATGTAGTTATGTAGTGTCAGGTGGCTATGGATGGAAGGCCCTCGATCACCTTCTGTAGTGCTTTGTGGGCAAGGGCTGTGCAGCGGCTGTATTAAGAGGTGACAAGCGTTGTGCTGGTGCCGTGTCATCCGTATTCACGGTAGGTCTCTTGTACCCCGGCAACGTCTCCTCCCACCTGCATGGTCAGCTGCCCCTTTCAGGTACCTGGTGACCTGGTTCTGGACTGTCTCATCAGTGGCATCCTGGGTGGCAGCTTTCTTCCATATTGCTCCTGTAATACATTAATCTGTTAATGTATTTAAATGGTCTGACATGATTGAGAAGTCTTTATAAAATGAACAAGAATCCAATAGCAAAGTACACAATAATTTACATTAAAGAATAGTCCTGAGAAATAGGTCCCTAAAGCTGGTCTTGTTCCCAGATCCTGTCCAGGTGGTCAAGACTGCGAGAGTGTTTGTGAAGATGCATGTTATCATTCGCCACACCGTGTTCTTTAGGTCCTTACCAGCCTCAACATACAAACCACAAACCTACAGATAGAAGAGTTTAATGGTTTTATACTTGACAGCTTATTTTATATAAAGTGTTTAGAAATATTTAACATCTAAGTTTAAATGTTTTAATCAAAAGAAACTGCTTACCAGGTTGTCTTGAATGTCCGTGTCCTGCCGCAATTGGGAATCAAACTGCTGCAGGTCTTCCAGGTTGACTAGGGGGAGCTGAATACCCTGAACATCAGGGAATAACAACTCCCCCACCAGACCATTTGCTTGGACGCAAGCGAGCACTGTGGCCATCTGGTTTGTTGACACGGAGCACAGCTCTTCACTCACTGTGCCTATGTGGCGCAAAAATGAATTACCTGGACCTACAAAAAAACAGTTAAACACCATTATATAACACTGAAAAATTGCATGACATTCAAAACTAATTAAGTGTTTTATGAAGAAACAAAACATAACAGTCATGTTTTTACCTGTTGGTAGTGCCAGCTGCGCCCTCAGACGGACAATCTTTTCAGCCTGCCTCTTGTTCTACTCCAAAATACTCCGAAAATACAGTTGTCGTAAATATCAGGTTATATCACAACCCTCAGAACTCAAATAATTGCAGTGTCTGCCAAAATGTAATTTCTTACCTTCAAGTGTAGAGCTAAAGTCCTCCACCTGGTACGAAATGACTGGAAATGTCATGATCTGAAAGCAAAGTTTAGAAAAGAGGTTAAGCGAAAAAGGCCTACATAACCCTAAAAAATAAACACAACATATTTGAATCTCTAAATATACTAACAAACACAATTTAGCTAAGCTAGGTAACCTACGTACCGGTTTGTTATGCAAATCACAAAAAAATGCAACCTTGCTGGTAAACACCAAATATTGTGTGGTGTTTAGGAAAGACTGGATGATCTTTGGTGAGAATCTTGAGTAGTTGTGAGAATGCTTTGTGGGTTATTCGTTTGTCCACTGCCCATTCTGTCAATTTGGTCCTGAAGTCCTCCTCTTCCTCTTTACTGTCTTCTTCAGTGCTTGGGCTGTCAGTACAGGTCTCACATGCTACATTGTCAGTCGTTGCCTGTGTCACAGGTGCTGTAGTTTGCCCACCTGTTCCATCAATACTCTCTTCACTTCTAGTGTCACTGTGTACACTACTAGAATAGCTTGGTATAGCAGTACAATCAGCTGCTAATTCCTGTAAGTGATCTTGAACATGCTTCTGCATTCTGCTCCTTTTACTCCAGTAACTAGACAATCACTAGACCTGTCTGTATAAAAAAGTGTTAATAATGTCACTAAACAGATGATGGCTGCGTGTAGAAAAAGTTAAGTAATGGGAACAAACACACTAACATTTATCAACAAATCAATTTAAATTAATTTTATAATTATTTTTTTAACCTTTATTTAACCAGGTAGGCGGGAAAGTGATAAAGAGATTATACTGTTTAGTAGGGAAACCGGTTTGATGGGGAGAAGTATAGGGTGTCATAGACAACCACGCTCATAACCAGTAGGTGGCGGTATATGCTATCATGTAGTTGCGATCTGCCAATAAATCCAAAGAAGAACCTTAGTAGCTAGCGCTAGCTAGTTTGTAGCTACTGTGCATGTATTCTTATTAATAAATCCATGGTAGTAGCATGACATAAAAGCTAAAACGGCATGGAGTGGGCGGCTACATTTTGTTTGTGTTGTCGCAGCAACCGGTAGCAACACTGCGTGTTAATGAGTTTCTTACAGGTAGTTCGTTCTCTTAATACATCCAATGGTATATGTGGCAAACTCATAAACTTGCTGTTTCACATTGTCTAAAATATTCAGTAACGTTAAACAGTGTGTTTTTGTTGTTACTTATCATTAACATGCTTATCTAAATAAACAATGGATATATTTAGAAAACGAAGGACATGCAATCATTGTGTTGCTACCGGTTATTACAGTAGCTACATAGCTAGCGCTAGCTACTAAGGTTGCTTGAGCGGCTACAGGCCGCAACTGGACCATATTGCCGCGACCTAGCCAAGACAAAGGGTAGACGTGCAGGACAACATCAGTTACACATTAAACACACAGACTGCAAAAACACGATGCAAAATGCAGTAGAGTCTGTATAGTAGTTTTTTGAAATCGGTTGAGAAATCCAAACGTTATAGTGGTTTTTATCCCAAAAAACGGCAGTTCTGTTTGCTTTATTTACAAGCCCTTTATAAATGGTAGCAATATGACTAGCCAATGCGTCAGCAGCTGCATTAACTAAAAAACTAACATTCACTCAACGTTACTTTATTTTTAGCGAAGTAGAAAACACCAACAAAAATACAGTCTGGTAAAACCATGCACCTAATCAGTACTTACATGAGTTCGCAAAAGTGAAACAGTAGATTCAGCATGTATAGAAATTATACGTAATTACTGCTCCTGCTGGAAGATGGTGATACTTGAGCAGATAGCCAGGTGGGCGGAATATGCATCATTCAGTTGGTTGCGATCCACCAATAAACCCAAAGAAAAAGATAGCCAAGTACACAACATGTCACAGCGCACGCTTTCACTTCCGGTGGCTAGCCGCTGGGAGCGGGCCAATCGTGAAAAGCCGACAGAGATGCAAATTAAGATTGTGAGAAAAGTGGGGAAGTAAACACGTTCGCCTGGCAACAATATATTGTCAGTGTCTCGTGAAAACACGATACATTGAAAAACATTCACTAGGGTCTGTTTTATCCAACAACAGAATAACACATGAACATAAATATGCCCTGCCGGCCTAGAAAATTCAGACAAATCAAAACCCTTGCTACATGTCAACCAGTGTTGAAGCAACAATTCAAGATCAGTTTAGAGATTTGCTGTAAAGACAGTAAGAGATTTGACGCTACAACATCATTAGTCCCATTTTAGCTGACTAAAACACCCTAATGCTTTTCTCTCCCTCCGGGAATCCCCCATGTTGAACATTATGTCACAACGCTATGAATATAGAGTAGCTCTTCATGGGGAATCCCTAACATGACATTGACTGGAATTTCGAACTTGATGACCAGGTTTCGAATCCAGCAAATTAAAATAATTTAATTATATAACTACCGTTTATAATGTAAAACAGACATACACATTTTAGATGGGATTATGTTTTTGTAATAATTGTAATAACAGCAATGTCGTTATGAATTACCAATTAAGATCGGTTGTAGAAGTAAAAATGCATTTTATATTTTCCTGCTGTGATTTCTTTTCACTTCATGCAGCTATCAATTTGGAAGAAAATGTTTCCACTTGTGATTTCTATGCATTGACTAATATAGAGGTTATTTACAGTTAACAGTAATAAATGTGAGAAATAAATATTATATAAATATTTAATTGGTATTCTAAAAGTTAATGGAATGTCCTTTCTTTTAACAATATCTGGAAATGTGTTTGTAGTACCTATCATGTTTGGTATTTTTTTAAATGGTTAAATCAGTAGGATAATATAATGTCATCAAAATTACAAATAATTATGTGTAAATGCAGAAATGTGAAAAACCTTCTATTACTCTTGTTCAAGGAATGGTTGCTTCCTTTGCAATTGGGGATGGTGAAGCTTAAATCATTGTCTTTGGTTTTCTCATTAGTAGATAGACTAACTTCCCTGGCCATCGAGAATGTGTCCTGGTCAGATTTCAGTTTTTAAGTTTTGGACAGTTTGAAACCTCTGTCAAGTTAAAGGTTGAGGGGGTCACCTGGACAAAGAGGATAGTTATATGATTTTAGACTTTGTGGGGCCAGTGGCAGATCAGATAAACAAGAATTAAGGCCATTGCACATAGGTCGAAATTTTCGTATGCGTTTTTTCGTATTCGTCAGCCTCACGCACAGAAACCTTGCACACTGAGTCCGATGCGTATTTATTAAACATTCGCGAAAAAAACGCAAAAAATACTGTGGATTCGGCACGCAGTGAGGATGATTTTGTTGCCCTCTCTCCTTTAAAAAAATAGAAAAAGAAAGAGGAAATATTGGGTCCATCCAATCCTGAGATTGCGCAGAGAGAAAGGCGAGTTTCACCTCCTTATTAAGGAGTTCCCAGTGCTCAAATAGGCCTACCTATAATGCTTTCTGTACACCTAAAGACTATAAGATTATCAGCTCACATCTAAAGACTTGGGTTCACAGTTTTTAGTCTCAGACTAAAGATTTTACCAACACTGAATCTTGTAGTGACACTATTTACAAGACTACAACTAGATTATTTTAGCTTTTTATTCCCACCAAATTCCTCCCATCATGCTCAGCAGTGATTTAACAAAAATGGAGGAGTAGCAGCTACAGTTAGCTACTGTGGCTTTTGCCATTGCAGTCATTTGCAGTGAAAGAAAGAAGAAAAGAAAGCGTCAGAGGATATGGGCACGGCGCTCCTCTTTTTCCACGGTCCATTTTTGCCTACTTGGCACTCGTTGTGTTTCCACGTCCGTCAACATGTTTCTTTGTTGTGACTGATGGCTTCCTGTTTCCTGTTTCCAGTTTTCTGAGAACGATTTTATTGGTTGTTGATTGTTTTACGTCACTTTGATTACGCTAGGACTTGCGATAATATCAAACGTTTGATATGAAAGACTAGAGAAAGACTGGCATAAATCGGGTCGCCGACTGCAGATTATCACCTCACATTTAACGATCGAGATGACGGGAGCGCGCCGAGACTCCAGTACAATTCCTAAAGAATGCCAGTCTTTAGTCTGGGACTGTGAAAATCCTTTGGTGTACGCCCGGCATTAGCAGGGGCTTGGGGGGAGACAAGCCAAGCCTCCGGGAAGAACAGCTCGTTCCGCACATCATTGCACATAGGCTGTCCTTTCAGTTTCGTTTTTCAATTTGATCAAGTGTTTACATGTTCTCTTGATCGAATTAGAAAATAAATAAAAATCCCCTTTCAATCAGATGGAATTTTCGGATCGATTAAGGTGTTTACTATGATTGCACCGATGATTGAATTCAATTACTAAAGGATTAATTGGTTATAAAATATGACCCGTTATTATACAGTTGCGGTCTGCCCAGCGCTACCGCCGGCCGTGTGTGTGTGTGTGATTATTCTTGATTTTGTCGGTCCCTTGTATGGTGGCTCTGAATTGTCAAAAAAACTCTCAAAATGCTGGCTATGGATGCGAAAAACGCAGAAAATTGAACCTGATCCGATTGTTTTTATTACGGACTAATGTTTCGGAGCCAGTGTGTATGCATGGTTGACATAACGTGAGGTTGTTTTTATTTTTTAACATGTGAACAATTCGGATGTGAATTTCGGACTCTATGTGCAATGGCCTTTAAGGAGGATGTTGATATTGTTTGAAATGTGGGCCATCTGGGTTTTGGAGGCGTGTTTCCTATAGGATAAAAAGGACTGTGACTATGTGTTTGTGTTCTATTCGATTCTGTCCTTGGAATCAATAAACCGGTCACCACGTGTAAAAACGTGTGATGAATCAATCTTTCACGGAACGCAGAGAGTGAGGAGGAATGCGCCAGATGGAGCGACGAACAGCCCATCTGACACTCAACGATTTCATGATTAGGTGGAATATTTAAAACAGTCTGAAAAACAAAAACTTCATTTCAATTTATCTAGTTACTGTACATTTCAATAAAGGTGATGAAATGTACAGTATGACGCATGTTGTTTTTAGAATTATTATTATTTTATTGATATTTTTATTTTTTTATAATTAATCCTGTAGGAATTTGTTTAGCTAATAGCTGGACGTCAGCTAAAAGAATGAAATATTTTACAATGGGCTAATTAACTAACTGGTTGATTCATAAAACTCTGCATCCACGTTTGTTACTATGAAAAGAAATACACATTGTCGAATAATGAATGACACATACAAAATTATTTGTACATTTATATTATAAGCAATGTAGAGAAGAAGTTTATAGTTAAATATGCAGTATTTACAGCAAGGACGGGGTGAGTAATCGAGAGAACCGGGAGAATTCCCGGTGGGCCACAAGTTGTTGGTTATTTAATAGCATTGTAAATTCAATTACAAATGTTATTCCGTCTATATATTTTCGGACTTCACAATGTAAATAAAAAAGATGTAAAAACATATGTAGATCACATTTGTTATGCAATGAGAAGTATAGGCTATATCTATAGTGCAGCTGTTGTACGAACTGATTGTGTAGAAACCCCCACAAAATGAGTGTTTATGTTCATGTGTTATTCTGTTGTTGGATAAAACAGACCCTAGTGAATGTTTTTCAATGTATCGTGTTTTCACGAGACACTGACAATATATTGTTGCCAGGCGAATGTGTTCACTTCCCCACTAGAACTGCACCTGCAAATAAAGCTGTCGAACCGGTTTATCCCCATCAACATTTCAGGCAACAGTGAAAACTCTGAATGGACGCACAGATCATTCAAGAAAACAGATAGATCCCTGCAATGGCCTGGGGGGAAGGGAGGGAGAGGAGGGGGAGAGGGGAATGAATGAGCCAATTGAGAGATAGGGATTATTAGGTTGCCATGGTATGAGGGCCAGATTGGAAATTTGTCCAGGACACCGGGGATAACACCCCTACTCTTACGAATAGTGCCATGGGATCTTTAGTGACCACAGAGAGTTAGGACACCCGTTTTAACGTCTCATCCGAAAGTCGGCATGGAGGGGTAACTAAAATGTACAATTTTAAGAAGGTCAACTCAATACAGTACATTTTTCCCTGTGATTTTGCATAAATTAAAATCAGTTTTTCATATTGTTGGTTAGAATTTTGTTTAGACCTCTGCTTTGTGTTTGATTCAATAAAAAAAATGTCAATGATGGTTTCATTCAGTTAATCACAGTTTTCCCACTTAATATTTTGTTACTAGCGTTTTTCAAATAAATTTGATTACAAATATTATTTGATTATTAGTACAAATTAATAGACCTCAACTGTCCCGCCCACAGCCAACTCCAGATTTAAGAATACAATACATTTTCTCCATTGACAATTAGATTATAAGCCATTAAATCGCAACGGCAATGGTAGATTTAAAACCAGCTACGACATGACTAAGCGATTGTATATGCTCATATAGACGCCAAACGTTCATGGGGCCCCAACCTCGTTTTGAGATAAATATATATTATTCGCGATGTCTTGGATAAGTACTTTATTACCCACAGTCCTAAACCAGCAGTGATGCCTCTGATTGGTGGAACTCTGTGATGTCATGGATACAAGATTGCGGTTACCATGGAAATGTTTACTGAGCCTGTGTTTCCAAACTCTGGCAGGCTGCCCAAGTCGTACGCCTGTGTCGTAGCAAAAATATGGATAGTTAGAGAACTGTAAATACGTTTACTGAGCTGTAGATTACATCATATTTCAAGGATGACATTGTGTAGTTAGCTAAAGTAAGGTAATTTAAAGTAATGTAAAGGCGGAAAGATAACACTCGCAATGTTTTATGGGATGAGTAGTTCCTTTGCTCGGAATAAAAATATGTACACAGTCTTGTACCTATGACTTTTTTTAAATTTGCGGTTAATTCTTTTACTTGAAATTATATTTTGTATGTTTATGAGTCACGTCGTAGCTGAACCCGTCGTAGTACTTCCAGAACCCAAGCTCTCTCGGACGAGGGGCGGGACTGTTGAGCTCTATTAGTGTAATAGCCTAAAACATGATGTGAAAGATTGTCTAAGTTGTCAATGTATAGAAATCACATGTGGAAACATTTTCTTCCAAATGGATAGCTGCATGAACTGAAAAGAAATCCACAGCAGGAAAATATAAAATAGTTCATCTTTACTTGTACAACCAATCTTTATTGGTAATTCATAATGACATTGCTGGTATTACAATTATTACAAAACATAATTCCATCTAAAATTAGTATGTCTGCCTTATATTATATATGTAGTAGTTGAATAATTAAATTATTACAATTCGCTGGATTCGATATGCGGTCGTCAAGGTTGAAATACCGGGTCAATGGTATGTTAGGGTTTTCCCATGAAGAGCTATATTCATAGGGTTGTGACGTTATGTACAACATGAAGGATCCCCGGAAGGAGAGAAAAGCATTAGGGTGAAGTCAGCTAAAATGGTAGCCTAGAAATCTAGACGTACCCTAGCGGCAGCAAATATAATTTGCAGCTAGGGTTAGTCTAGTAACTCTTCGTTGACTTGCGAGCTGGAAAAAACAAATTCTGGTCATCTTGATGTGGGTCTTGCTTGCCAGGCTACTAAAATGGGCCATCAGCTAAAATTGGCCTAATGATGTTGTAACGTCAAATCTCTTACTATCTTCACAGCAAAGCACAATAACTGATCTTGCATTGTTGCTTTAACACTTGTTGACATTTAACAAGAGTTTTGATTTGTCTGAGTTTTCTAGGCGGGCAGGGCAGAAAAATATTACATCTCATGGATAGCTCGTTTGATGTTATTATAAGCCCCTTACCAAAACGTGTCTCATTTTAGCTGACTTCACCATATACAGAGCGAAAAGGACAACGGAAAATAAATATGTACTGTAAGCAAGGGACAGGAATCACATGAAATCAGAGGGATGCAATCACCATATTACACATGTTGATTGTTGAACTATTTGTATTTTTTATTTTTATAGACAAAAAAAACTGTACATTGATTATTCGCAAATATAGCCTACTGTTCAGTAGATTATACTCTAGGATGTGTTTTCATTGAATTGATCACTGTTTAGGTACTGTATGATTACACAATTACGATATTCAATTTAAATGTGTCCTATGCACTGTTTAGACAATAGGCAGTTAGACTATTTTTAAAATGAATGTAGTAACGCATAGGGTGGATTTCCGGAGTTCATATGACGACTTAAAAACACAATGTTGTTTGTTATATTTTTATCCCGCAAAGTGAAACTGTACTTTGATATACTGTATAAATACTGTAATTTAAGTATCTAGTAACATTGTTTACGAAGCTGCTGTAGAGAATATACTTAAACATAACGTTAGTTGGTGCAACCCAGTGGAAGGACATTAACGTTATTAATAACTGTTACTGAAGAATATTGTGAACGTTATACATACATTAGAGTTACAACTATTTACTTTAACTGAGCTTTATTTAGTTTAAACTTTAAATTACAAACCTTATGTTGTGGTCTCGCATTCTTCTCCATATTGTTTTTTCAGACACCCTTAAAGCAAGGGCTATCTTAGTAACCGGGATACTTGCATATGACATTGATAGGTATTGATATTGCAGGGCATCCTGGTCCTGTATGTTCTTCCCATGTCTGACTTCAATACGCGGTTCCACCTTCAGCTGCCGTGGACATTTCAAGGTGGATAGCCTGTCGAACTGATTCCAACAATAGAAACAAACTCTTGAGGAAATGCTGAGTTGGTGAGAGCTGAGACCTGCCCTATCCTTTCCAACAGCCAGTCAACCCGGTACAATATAAACTCCATACTAACGACGGCTTGCTCAGTTTGTTCTGTCAGTTCCAGCAGTTGCTGTCTAACATAGTCCACCATTTGAATTTGGGCCATTCTCATAGCATTTGGATTAGCATCCACTCCCGCCCAAACATTGGATCACGCTCCTGCCTGCATGACACGCCTTACACTACCTCTGATTGGCTTAGACTGACTATGACGTTTTTGACGTAGCCCTAAGTTATTGCAGTTCTGCAGTCTTCGTCAAATAAGCTAACAATTGTTCAACCATAATCACTTCTTATAAATGTAGTCCACTTGCACTTGTTCATAGTATAGGTAGTAGCAATTCATTCATGATTTTTAAAGTTTTCCCGGCCCTTGTCCATCCCTACGTGTTAAACTGGTGCACTGAATTTGAGCGTACCTGTCTCCCTCCAGGGTGCTTCACTTTCACCTTGCAGGGAAACCACAATTTTGTATTTTGTATCCACTTTCAAAATAAAAATTCTCACATACAAAATTAACAAATACATGTTTATTTTATGTTAACTTTTAAGATTAAAGTCTTACATAACAAGTCTCACCTGAGATGCTGTGTTGTATCTAAAACAAATTCACTCACATTACTGAATTTCTCTTTGAAAATATAGACTTTAACCATCTTCATGTGAAGTTAGCAGGTTTTTCTTTCTATCACATACCGTAATATATGACTATATTTAGACAAACAAGCTGTAGAGAAGGAACCAATAGGTGGTTTGCAGTCACGTGATTGTAATGACGCGCGAAATACAGATGGAGGGCGGAAGGTGAAGAGTTGAATGGGCGAGATGGAGGAAAGTCCCTACTGTACTACATTAGACGCGATTAAAGAGAAATATATAAACAAAAAACCTAAACATATGTTGGACGTCTTCCTTAAGTTATGAAGAGGAGCGACTTTTCAACTGAGTTGAAAGATTTGCCTGCCATCGAGGCGGTAGATATCAGCAACTACCTTGTCATCATACAGACATCCTTCTACTCAAGACAGAATACAAAAGTATGGAAACATACAACTATTTTGTAATTGGTTGGGTCCACGATCTCGGTAAGATGCTCCACAATGACTGTCGTTTGTCTTACGCCCGGTGTAACGTTTCAACTGGTTTTCGGATTACCTTGTGATCTTCCAGATGCGACGTAGGCTTTACATGAGAAACC
>JACXGM010026428.1:0-14723 GCA_016801145.1 Umbra pygmaea
AACTCCCACTTTCTCCATGACCCTCCCACGAACGCATATTGAAAGCGCAACTTGTCTCTTGTCGCTCATGTGGCACGCAATCTGCGATTTTACCCAAGTGCGCCTGGTTAGTAAATAGCCCGCATTGGTTACGTCCGTCTTTGCGACCAATTAGCGCCTGAAAACAGGCGCAAACGGCTTGATAAATCTAGCCCATAGTGGGTCAAATAATGGCAATTGACAATATAAGGTACAGTACTATGTAATCATTTTTATTTATTGTTTGACAAATGCATATAGCACATTTTGATAATTTGCCACGAAAAACAGCAGTTTGCGAACCAGGAACCAATTATGTAATTCCTTTATCATGGCGACTAGATGACAGAGATATAGCTTACAATTTACATAGAGTAGCTATATGCTACTGTATATCTGAAGCTGTTACACAGAACTCCTTACATTATTAATACATTTTTTAATAGACAATCCAATTACATTTTTTTGTCAGTAACATAACAGATTACAGTTTTTTTTTTAAATCAACTCTGTTTGAAGGTATGTAGGCCACTTCATGTTGAAAGAAATATAACAAAAATACTAATGATTAGTATACAATTAACTCAACTGGCTGAAGGAAAAACAAAACTAAAAGTTGAGGGTGTGTCACATTCCTTTCATCTTTCTATTTAGGTCCTTCATTTTGTTATTTGTATACATGTGCTATAGCCTTTTGCACAGCACTGTAAAACTAAAACCAGCATATGACCCACAAAGAAGCTGTAACATTAAATTTCACAAAGCATTCTGTATTTTATGTTGTTACTATCCAATTGTCAAGTGCCATCCAATCACTGATGATTAGCTAGTAACTCATAGTAACTGACTAGTTTGCCACTTGCCAGATATTAAATGTTGAGGCAAACCAGTGTTCTGCTTAAGTATTCAGTCTCAATATTTACAGGGTTTGGGTGTTTATACTTTGTCACACCTGTAAATTAGTTTAGTCATACTGAACACATACTTGTTACAGTGGAATTTAGAAAGGAGAAGACAAGTGCAGATACAACAGTATGTTAATGCTTTTAACATGACGATCCAAGTAGCCGACTTGATCAAGGATTGTACTGTATTATGTGCATCAATTGCTTCATGTGTAGTGATCTCCAACATTTATCTGTTTTAATTCTCCAGTATCATCAGTTTGGTTCAATATTTCAATTATTTTGGAGATAGCCTACAATTTATTTTTTAAGCAAAAAATAACAGTTATTCACAGCTAAACCATTAACCAAATGTATTTGGATTATTATAGATTGCCGAGAACGAAGATGATTCACACAGATCTTTAAGTAGTGTCCAAGTACATAGAAATTGTTTCCTCATAGGCTACTTTATATATTTTTGTGGCATATTTTGAAAGTCTTGGAATGACAGAGTACTTGTAGCTGGGTGATAGCTAATAACATCATAATGGATAAATATTGCTGAGAGGGACATACTAGGTTTAATATTAGTTAAATGCTGTGAATCCTGTTTTTAAAATTAAACAGGAGCGTTACTTTGACAGCTTGTGGATGTTTTAATATATTATGACCCATTGTGTGCCACAGGAGCCGTTGGGCATGATTCATTATGACAGCTCTCCCCCCAGCAGTAATCAGCACTCTTCGATCAAGTTGTTCATGTTTTCTTTTTCAAATGATTAGTGAGTGGGATGTGAAAATATGATTGGCTTATTACAGGGTCAACAGATTTCAGATTTATTCTCTGTATAAACCATGTCATAAAAAACAACCATTCCCTAATCAAATGTTTGTGCATCTTTTATGTGATTTTTTCTCTCCAACATATATACGCAAGTGTTGAAATGAACTTGATTGGCCACTTGTCTTTCGGAAAAGAAGGTCCGTTTTTTTACTTGTCCGAAGCAGATGTTTAAAATGTTGTGATAAACATTCATGTCTGTAATTCCTGGAAACAAGCAATACATCTCTCACCCTGTGTCACATAGAAACCAGGGAATCTATGGTAAAACAGTACATTTTTATTTGTTTTCAGGGAGATATTTTTGTTATGGCCTTAATTCCCTGGACGATGGCCTTGGTGCCATATTGTGAAGCCCAGCCCAGAGTGGGCTGGCGTAAGGACTCATTAATTATATTGTTTATTTTCATGTATTTGTGTTACTTTATATACCCAATTAGATTGTGAAAAGAGTGTGGTATGTGCTTGGGTCAATGTGTACATCTACATATATACATATATTTGTTTTCAGTGTTTATGCTAATGCAAGAGCATATAAAGCTATATAAAGTATACTCGTTGTGTCAGTCGCTTCAGCTGTACCATGCAACGTCATTACATGTATGTCTCCGGACCCATAATGTATGTTTTCCCAGGTAGAAATACTGTATCATGGTATACTGCAGCATTTTTGTTTACTTTTGTGACCGAGAGACAAGAAGTGACCACTTTAAAACTGCATGTAACATTCCATACATTTTTGCCGTCGGCCCAAATTTTCCGTAGATTTTTACAATTATTTTGTATATATCTATATATATTTAATTTTTTTACTGAACACAGGAATAACACAGGGACAATATAACCAAATTCTGAAAATACACATTATTATTGTGTCCATAATATGCGTTTGTTTCCAGTTAGTTATTGTGAAATGTCGATTTTGCAAGTCTACTATTGTCAACATTTTGTATTTTTTAAGTTGATGTTTTTAACCCCTAGATCCAATATACTAGTTCGTAATGTTTACTAGTCCTAAAACATTGTTTTTGTATTTTTTTGTTGCTTTTGAAAAAGTTACATAGTGCAGGTTTGTAACGTCCAGCCCTAGTGGGCTGGTTATGGACTTAGTGTCTTTTGTGGTTTTGTCTCCCTTGTTGCTTTCAGTGTTTACACGGTGGTTTAGTTGTTAGATTTATTCCTCTTGTGTCCTCATTGTTATTGCCCTGTGTGTGATAAAGTTCAGGTTCCTCCCCAATGTGTGGTATATGCCTCCCTCTTGTGCCCCTGTTGTGTATTGCATGTTCCCACCTCTCACTACCATGTCTTGTCACATGTTTCATGTTAACCAATAGATCACGGTGTAGTTAATTCCCATGTACAGGTGTTGTTCATTGTCCTCATTTGTAAGTGTATTCAAGTTGAGTGTTTGGTCTTGTCTCTTGTCATTCAATGTATCCTGTGACGTGTCCTGTTCCTGTGTTACAGTATTTTCGTTTGATTTATATACGCTTCGCCCCTCGTGGCAGTATTTTGGATTATAGCTGAATAAAAGTGTTTGCATTTTTTAACCTTCGCGCCTGTCTCTAAATTCTTGGAGGATACGTGACAAGGTTTAAGGTTACCATGGTAACAGAGTCACTGTTTTTGTGGAGAAAGCTACTATTATCTATGACTATTCTTTTCAATATAATAATAATATTCAAGCATGCAAATAAACAGTCAGAAATTGAGGAACATTCTGTTAAGCCTCACTATAAAGAAATATTCCCTTGTGCAAGGCTTCTAAGATTTACCTTTCTTCTTTCTTTCTGACATTGTCGCTCGATCAATTTCAGCCACCATCGTCACGCGCAGTTGAATATAACATGCAAATGATTTGTCCATTATGAAACATCAGAAAGACTTTGAATATTGCTATTGTAGACTACTGTATGTGTAAGCAATAAATCTAAAAATGTATATGTGCATCCTTTAGACTACTTTTTGATGAAGTATTAACAGCGAATGAGCACTTGCACTGTGTTAACAGAGCTGTCTGACAGTGTAACCAGTAATTTTAATACCATTGCTGATAAGCACACTCCATATACCAGGGTTTGAGTGAAGAACAGGTCAAACCCTTGGTTCAACTCAGACATATCAGACAGATCACAGGCTACTGTTGCTGATGGGATAAAATCTGTTATTGTTACTATTCATAAAAGGAGTCCCATTTTGGGTCTATTATCTTCTTTTATAAATTAATAGTATTTGTAACAATGTAATAAAATGTAAATACCATTTTTATGCTGATGACACAGATCTTTACACAGTTGCCCCATCACTTGTTCAAGCATTTACACTCCTGCAACAGAACTAGTAAAGCCACTGAAAAGCCAGATACAAAGATACAGAGATAGTGAGACCTCCCCTTTGTGAGAGACCTCTCAATGTTTCAATAAATAATGTATAACTCAACAGACAAGAAAAAATATACGTACGTTCAAATAATGTAATTTTCATGCATTTATTACTTTAATAAGAAAAATAGATAAGGGCCATTTGTGATTTCGTTAATCATTATCCAGCTGTATATTATGCATCTGGAACCTTTTTAAAATGTTGTTTCTGTGTTTGTGTGACAGGGAGAGAGTGGGGGGTGTTGTAAGGAGAACAGCATATTGACTTTTAGACACAAACTCTGTTACTGTAATGGGATTGTGGTGTGTAGGTGTTAGACTGCCTTTACACTGCCTCACAGGGGAGAGACTGGTTTAGCGCTAGGGACTGCAGGGCTTATATTGACCAAAAAGGAAATGGGGAAATGTCTAAACTTCAATGTAGACCTGAGGGTAGAGCCACTGTGAAGACCAGGCTGCTTCATCCTGTGTTACCATGGAGAGACGACATTTGTTGTGTCGGCCATCTCAGCGCTCCTCTTTTCTTTGTTATGCTGGTTCTCCACAGCAGGACTGAAGCAACATGGGAATTTAGATGTGACCCCTCAGTCTTACTCAGGCGTTCTCTGTGCAGTTCTGCAGTCCTTTATTAGATGCAGGTGTGCCTCGTAAGGGTGAAGTGAAAAAGCAGCACAGGGCCAGAAGGTGCTCAGCATGGGTTGGTGTTAATTAAGGAACGTCACAATGGACAATAGGATTCCACGAACACACCAAACATCTGTATCTTCTAGTTCTCTCTGGCCATCCGAACAAATATAGGACACACCAACCTACACCTCACCCTCTGTGGGGTCACACAAAAGCCGGGGCATCAGATCGCTCGGTGGTTTGGGAGTGAGGCTCTTAGCTATCGTATTTATTGGAACAATGGCTCAAGAGCTGAAATGGCACCCTATTACTTATGATCCCTGGTCAAAAGCAATGCGCTATGTAGGGGCTAGGGTGTTTGAGGGAAAGCAGTCATAAGAATAACTGTTGTGTTCCAACAGTGGTGCATCGGTAACACATTTATCTCTACAGGGTTCTGATTGTGGAACAACTAATTGGTACTAAGACTGTTGCGTCTTTTGATTTCATACTGTAGCTGCATGCACGCTTGTACATTTATGAATAATTTTGTTTGTGTCTATGTCTGTGTGCTAGAAAAATGTTTGTTTGTGTGTTTGAGCTTTTTTGTTTATGCGTCTATGTTCCTGTGTATATTGTATATGTGTACATGTGCATGAGCTTAACCTAGTATTTTATTTCTATAAATGAAAGCCTGGAAGCCAGATGTTTGAATTGGTTTTACAAATGCCACACAATTATGTATGAATAGTATAATGTTTCCCAGCGCATGTTGATTTATTTTGTTGAGTCTCTCTTATTTCTTCCCCACTCATTCTACTCTTCTCCTTCTCTAACACATTCAAGAGCTTGTGGAAGGTGTTACTAAGTCTTAATATACTGTACATAGTATGTGGTAATATGTCTTAATATATATGGTGTGTGTTCATATGTTTTAATTTCAATGGTTTTTGATAATGTCTCTAATTATATACAGTGCAGAGAATGGTCAGAATAAGACAATATCCTGTGAGCAGCAGTTCTCTGGGTGAAAATGTTTTGTTGATGGCAGAGGTCAGAGGAAAATGGCCAGACTGGTTCGAGCTGATAGAAAAGCAACAGTAACTCAAATAATCACTTGTTACAACCAAGGTCTGCAGTAGACCATCTCTGAACACACAACACATTGAAGCAGATGAGCTAGAGCAACAGAAGACAATGACAGGTGCCACTCAAATTTGGACAATGAAAAATTGGAAAAACATTGCCTGGTCTGATCAGCCTGGATTTCTGCTGCAACATTCAGATGTTAGGGTCAGAATTTGGCATGAACAACATGAAAGCATGGATCCATCCGGCTTGTATCAATGGTTCAGGCTGAGGGGGGTGGTGTAATGGAGTGGGGGATATTTTCTTGGCACACTTGGGCCCCTTCGTACCAATTGCACATCATTTATATGCCACATTCTACCTGAGTATTGTTACTGACCATGTCCATCCCTTTATGACCACATTGTACCCATCTCCTAACGCACCATGTCACACAGCTCACATCCTCTCAAACTGGTTTCTTAAATATGAAAATGATTTCACAGTACTCAAATGGCCTCCACAGTCACCAGATCTCAATCCATTCAAGCACCGTTGTGTGTTGGAACGGGAGATTTGCATCATGTATGTGTAGCCAACAAATCTGCAGCAAATATGTGATGCAATAATGTCAATATGGACCAAAATGTCTTAGGAATGAAGAATGAAGGCAGTTCTGAAGTCCAACACGGTAATAGCAAGGTGTACCTAAAGAATTGGCCAGTGAGTGTGTAGTTTGTGTATACACGTGAATAAATCCTAATCCTCAAAAACTGAATCACAACTTGTTATATGTAAGCATTAACACATTCCAGACTGTGCGTTGCCAGGACCACACACTTGGCTTTCACTGCGGTGTAAATTCATGTTTTAATTAGTATTTTTAGCTGAAGAAAATAGTCGCGAGGCGTGCGGTTATCCCCCCTCCTCTTACTGTTGCCATGTTAGTACGCCACACAAATCAAGTAGTTCCTATTAAAATCATAATTTAGATCGTTTATAACAAGTTTTGAACACTTATCTACAGTATCATTTCATTTAAATGGCACTTATTTTCCAGTCTGCTTTAGTGAAACATTTGTTCATAGAATTCAAATGTTTGGTTGATACAGACTCCATTTTAAACATCAATCAGCTTACTAGCCGTAATGTACTGAAGGCACTATAGTTAACGCAGTCAAGCAAACATCTGTGCTGTTTTGCATTGCAAGTGCGTTTCTTTAAATAGTTTTTCTAGAGACATTT
This sequence comes from Umbra pygmaea, assembly GCA_016801145.1. NCBI lineage: Eukaryota > Metazoa > Chordata > Actinopteri > Esociformes > Umbridae > Umbra > Umbra pygmaea. Next base: position 7,047 of record JACXGM010026428.1, read on the forward strand.
AAATACATCCGTCAAAAATCACAATGTGCAATCTTTTCTGGGAATGAAACGTTATGAATACGGAAGACTTCCCTGTATGCAGGTGCTGGCATTAATATTTTTCCACAATGAATCAGAGGATGATATGCTATATGCCTCAACAATTTACTGAAAATGTCAATAAAATTATAGGCAGAACAATAATAGCAGGCAACTTGTAAGTCTGATTCAAACAACTGTTTGCATAGAGAAGTATTTTATCTTAATTTCGCTGGTGAGAACGTTAGGCTACCTTAATTCCTCTTTCAGGGACCCGCTTATAATAAAGATGTTTAAACTTTAGAGTATTTCTTGATTTTTTTAAATATGAAAAAAGGGGTCTAGGGATAGATGGATAAACAGTCCCTGAATCAGGTTAGATAAGCCCAATAACTAGTCAAGGAAATCCAACTTTCCCGTAAATTTGTATTGGGTGAAATGTCTACTAGTGGTGTGTGTTAGGGAGTCAATTCTTCACTCTGTGCAAGGGGTAGAGGTAGAGGGCTGTGGAAAACCCAGGGTGTGTCAATTAGGCTAACGAGCCAGCCACCACCAGTTAGGGTTGCCACCCATCCCGGTTTTCCAGGTATTGTTCTCTTTTTTGAGCGACAGTCCCGGAAAATTTATATTATTTCCCGGGACACGAATTGTCCTGTTTTTTTGTAAAAATGTACTTCCAAAGTAGAATTTCCTGGTTTCAAATTAAATTGTTTCTTTTTACTGTTACTGTGTTTTCTTCATGGTTGTGTATACATCCAATCCTGTGTCCGTAAAAACGGGTAAAACAGTGGATTGGCCAATGCCAGCCGTTTACTTTTATTTGACTGGAAGCAAAAATACAAAGCTCAACTTATCGCCTGTCGCCTAGCAACTGCTTGTGCTGTCGGTCGGTCGCGCGCATCCACACATCCAGGGTTTAACATTGTGAGTTCAGTTGCTAGCTAGCTTTTTAAAACGTTCTATTTACTCAGTTTTGTGAAATGGGGGAGAGACGGACGAGGACGATAACACAACAAAATCGGATGAGCCACCAGTGTGATAGATGGTGAATTTCAAGCTGGTAAGATCTTGTTGAAATTATGGTTCAGGAGTCAGGTTGCGGTCGATAATAGAATGTTTCATAAAGTACTTCTCGTTACGGAAACAGGGTCATCATAACAAGGCATCAAGACGTGTTCTGGGAAATGCACCGAATGGTCATATGGAACTGACTTATATACATGTTGGGTTGTTGTTCACATACCTTCTAGAAGGTTCTCCTCAACTCGTGACTGTCTCATGTGAGAACATGTGCCAGTCACCTCAACCTCTACCTATGTAGGTTCACTATCTTTTAATGTCCAGGCCACTGTTCCCAACCTTGACTATGGAACATATATGTAATCCACACTACTTAGTGCACTCCTTTCTGAATAACTCAGTAACGCTTATCTGTCTAATGTCCTGTCAGTAAAATGTCCTGTTCTATTAGTCTGAATGGCATCTCCATGTATTAGACTGTGATGGAATTACAGTCTAACCTACAATAGTTCATATAGTTATAAGCAGTCTAATATATAACAGAGTTATAAGTCCTAAGCCATAAGCTAATGCTTATTCTGATGTTATAATATAACTGTAAGAGCTCTCTCTGTCCTACGTCATAGTTGGCCTTGCTTCCTTGTCTCCTCTCCTAAAGGACAGTCTTATCTGGCTTGACCCTTGATCTTCTCCCTGTCTGTCTTAGATGTCCTAGAATCTCCCAACAGGCCCTTAACTATAGCCATATAATTCTTTCTAATAGCAATACCATTCTAAACTGTTCAAACTGTATTTAAACATGATTATATAGAATATACTTCTCAACAAGTGTCAAAGAAAAAACGATTTACAGTTTAAAGCATTCTGCAGGCAGCAAAAAGGGATGAGAAATACACATGGAAAGATAGGTGAGAAATGTCAGTCTTAGGTTGCCCAAATTTACTAAGTTAACAAAAACAAAACAAAGTTGTTTATAATCAATTACAATATATCTAAACATGTTTTAATTGCTAAAAAGTAGCCTATCTTTCTACAAATTATTAGATTTTCTTGTAGATTATAATAATACAGCATATGTTTACACAATGATTATACAAAAGTGTATTTAATGTACTGTATGTATTTAACGTAGAAAGGAGTCCAGAGTGAATGCATCTACGTCAGAGAGTGCATCTATGTCAGGAAGTGCATCTACGTCAGGGAGTGCATCTACGTCAGGGAGTGCATCTACGCCAGGGAGTGCATCTACGTCAGGACAAATATAGGTAAGAGAGGCAATAGGGAGTCCTACAACTGTTAACATATTATATTTGCAAATATGGGTTGACCCCCCCGCAAAAAACAAAACAAAAACAAATTTCATCTGAGTGTCCCGGTTTTTCACAAATCAAAGTTGGCAACCCTACCACCAGTGTATTGACATAGCTAGCTAGTGGCTGTCCTATCTCTTTGTCATGAAAAAAACACTTTATTACAAACTGATTAGATTACTTAACCTGTCGCTGGTTAGCATTTTTACATCAGTGATAATCTTTCTGTGGTAAGTGAATGTTAAAATAGTTTAAATTTTTTAGGTGGTCTTATATGGAATTTGGTGTTGAGATTTGAAGCGAGAGGAATTGTCTGCCATGATTATATTATGTTCAGCTAATTTAGTGATGCTATTTGATTACAAACTACAGCACGTGAGTGATTTCTATGTGCAGATATCAGGGAATTGTCATGGGCCTGGAATGCAATGTTAGCCAATCCATTTAGAAAAAATCACATTTTATAAATTGTTATAAATAATGTTATATTTTAGTAATTACACGTGAATAGCAGTTACTTTTGTAAATGTCCTGTTTAGGCATTTTTGCATTTAATTTTACAGGGTTAAAATGACTTACATGTTCAAATAGCTTGACTCAAGTAGCTAAATAACCATTAAATAAAGTGACTTACTTCTCTAACTCTTGTCAGTCCCTTTTGTTTCTCTCTCCCTCTTTCTCTCCACCTGGAGAAACCAAACGTTGTGCTTCTATGAAAGAACTAAAATACCTTAAGGACATCTGGCTGTTGCTGCTCCTTCATATGTGTGTGTGTTGTGTGTGTGTGTTGTGGATTTGTGTGTGTGTGGTGTGTGCATGTCTGTGTTGTGTGTTTATGCGTTTGTATGCATATGTGTCTGTGCATGCTTGTGTGTTCATGTTTATGTGTGTTTGTGTGAGTTTGTGTGTGCTACAGTATTTCTCTCTGATGGCTGGCTCAGTTTACACATACACATACTTCCATCCTTAACTACCTTGTCTTTAAATTAACCCATCCCTCTTAACTCATTACAGAATCCATTCCTCCCTGAGCCCAGCTTACTAGGATATGATGGCCATCGGGCCTTTTTGAAAGATGGGTTTTAGCCATGAGGGTCTGTTTTTCTGTGCAGAGTGATAATTAACTGGCTAATAAACAGGGCTCGTTTTGGTAATTTCCCTGAACGCACGCTTCATGGCCAACATGGAAACTGAAGCCTCTGTCCTGCTTATTAGCTGCCTAATCACACACACACACACACACACACACACACACACACACACACACACACACACACACACACACACACACACACACAATATTAGATAGAAATAGAGAACTAAATGCCTGAGGGGATTCTATGATTATTTCATCTGATTTCATCTGTCCAGAATAGTGTGATGTCTGGAGGGATTTTTGTGTATGTGTGTGTGTGCATGTGTGCGTGTGTGTGTGCGTGCGTGCATTTGGGCATAAACGTGGACGTGTCTGAAATACCTATGTAAGGTAGCCGTTATAAACAAATCAGTGGTATCGCTGTCGGCCCACATGGTAAGATGCAATGTTATGTCAGGTATGCAAAATAGCTAAACTTAGCCTACTGGACTCACAAAACTGGTGTCAAGGTGATATGCATTGTAGTTACTGGCTTCTTTGCTGCCCTTCTTGACACAAGGCCTTGCTCCAAAAGTCTTCGCCTCACTCTGCATGCAGATGCACTCACACCTGCCTGCTGCCCAGGGCCGGTTCTAGCTTGGGGCAAACACTTAATTATGCCGGCAACAGAAATTCTGATTGTTCATTTAATTGCTATGTGTTGACGTATACTCAAGCTTTTTGCAATGGCTAGGTAGTGAGGGATAATGTAGTTGAGTACTATGTGTTGTGGTTAGGTGATGACAGATAATGTAGTTGGGTGCTATGTGTTGTGGTTCGGTATTGACGGCATAATGTAGTTTGGTGCCATATGTTGTGGTTAGGTGTTGAAGGAAAATAGTTAGGTGCAAAGTGTTATGGTTAGGTGTTGATCGATACTGTAGTTAAGTACTATGGGTGCTTTTACATTTCGATAGATTTCAGCAACATTTTCAAGTTCGCTTGAGACGAGACAAAACCATTTGCATACTGTTTGTTTTTACATTGTCATGTCTCAAGACAGCAATAGTGAGTCTGTGGGTGTGTCATTCAAGACTTCTTGAGCTGGGTCCGTGAACACTTCTCTCAGAAACCAGCCCAACCCATTTACTTACTGTACATGTGAAGAATACACATGTACATATACACTATACCTCCGGAGGTCGCGTGGAATTCGAGAGAGACCCGCAAGTTTACACAGTACAATTGTATCTTGTTCGAGCGGACTCGAAAATATTGAAACTCTATCGGAATGTAAACGCACCCTATGTGTTGTGACTTTGGGTTAAGTGATATTATTAGGTGCAATGTGTTGTGGTTAGGTGTAAATAAATGTTGCAGTTAAGTGTTCCTTATGTGTTGGGGCATAATGCAGAAAGCACAAATGTGCACTGAAATGTGCCTGGGAGGCACTGCTGCCTTAAAGTTTGATATTTAAAGCTGCACTGTGTGCACTTTTCCATTTATTTGTCCTGTTGGCCCGAATTTTACGTAGAATAATACAGAACAATGAAATCAATTTCCGAAAATACACTTTATTATGTTGTACAATATGCATTTGTTTCTAATTAGATATTGTGAAATGTTGGTTTTGCTTTTCTACTATTTGCTGTAATTTGTATTTTTGAAGTTAATGTTTTCAACATCTGGATCCAGTATGCTAGTTCCTAAAATGTACTAGTCCTAAAAAATATTTTTTTATTATTATGTAGTTTTGGAAAAGTTACATATTGCAGGTTTAAGCCACTCCGCCCAGGTTAAAGGAACTCCCCTCTTTCCTTTTCACCAGCCAATCATATTCAAATGTTTGTTACACTGATTTAATAAACTTTACTAGTAAGTTCTCACGAGGCTGCAGCAAGCAAGGCAAGGCAAGTTTATTTATATAACACATTTCATACACAATGCCAATTCAAGGTGCTTTACATAAACAGGAAAACATAAAAATTTAAAACAGATAAAATAAAGCAATTAAAATAAAAGTGAAAAAAGGTAGCCTAGTGGCTACTGCACCTGATTAGTAACCAGCAGGTTTCCAGATTGAATCCCAAGCTTTCCAGGTAGAAAGGTCTCATTTCGCTCCTTAACTTAGCAGTTACCAAAAATGAATGTTGAATGTCTAAAATTTAAAATGTTATATATTATAAACAGTTTGCCAACTTTGAATAACTAGCTGAACATTCATTTCCTGTTTTAAGAATATGGTTAAGGTTAGTATATGGTAAGGTTAAGTTTATGGTTAAGGTTAGGTTATGTTTAGGTTTAAGATTAGGTTAAGGTTAGGGTTAAGGTTATGGTTGGGCCTTTTTGCTACTGCAGGTCCCTGGGCTGGCCCTAATCCAGTTCAATGCTATGTGTTTGTGGGTAGGTGTTGAGGTGTAGTCTAGTTTAATGATATGTGTTGTGGCTAGGTGTTGAGGTGTAGTCTAGTTTAATGCTATGTGTTGTGGCTAGGTGTTGAGGTGTAGTCTAGTTTAATGCTATGTGTTGTGGCTAGGTGTTGAGATGTAGTCTAGTTTAATGCTATGTGTTTGTGGCTAGGTGTTGAGGTGTAGTCTAGTTCAATGCTATGTGTTTGTGGCTAGGTGTTGAGGTGTAGTCTAGTTTAATGCTTTGTGTTTGTGGCTAGGTGTTGAGGTGTAATCTTGTTTAATGCTATGCGTTTGTGGCTAGGTTTTGAGGTGTAGTCTAGTTTAATGCTATGTGTTGTGGCTAGGTGTTGAGGTGTAGTCTAGTTTAATGCTATGTGTTTGTGGCTAGGTGTTGAGGTGTAATCTTGTTTAATGCTATGCGTTGTGGCTAGGTGTTGAGGTGTAGTCTAGTTCAATGCTATGTGTTTGTGGCTAGGTGTTGAGGTGTAGTCTACCCAGCAAACATGGAGCTGGCGGACCACCGGCAGTTACAGCTGACGGTCCGCTAGCTTTTTACTCATCGTTTAACGGGCGGTCCGCCAGAGGGAGTGTTGGCAAATGAGCGATCTTCCGGCGGGTGAGCAGAGTTTTAGACAGAGGTCATCTGGGAATCCTACGCACTCATACTGTTGTTCCAGTTAGTCCATTGGCTGCGTATACGGGCTATATCCTATTCTAGTCTTATGTTCTAGGTATCTATCTAATAAAAATATTTTAAACTATTTACAAATTTGGTTACAACAACATTCAAATACAATACAAACACAGTTAAGTTTATTTAAAAATTCAAAACTGAATTCAGTTCTAAAATATATATTAAAGAAAAAAGCTTGTCTTTTTTTACTTTAGACTATTTTTCAAGGTCTAAAACACTGTTCACCTGCTGGTGGACCTCTTGGCCGACAGTGGACCGCTGGTTAAACGATGAGCAAACCGCCTGGCGGATCACCAGCTCTGCCTCTGCTGGTCCGCCTGTGTCCCGCAAGCTCAATGCTAGCTGGGTAGTTTAATGCTATGTGTTTGTGGCTAGGTGTTGAGGAGTAGTCTAGATTAATGCTATGCGTTGTGGCTAGGTGTTGGGGTGTAATCTAGTTCACTGCTATGTGTTGTGGCAAGGTGTTGAGGTGTAATCTATCTTAATGCTATGTGCTGTGGCTTGGCGATAAGGGATTACAGAATTAAGTGCTGTTTGTTGTGGAGAGTTGTGCAAGGATTGTTCAGTTAAGTGCTGGGTTCTGGCTAGGTTGGCAGGGATAATTTAATTTAGTGCTATGAATTGTAGCTAGGTGTTCAGGGAAAATGGAATAAGTTGCTCTGTGTTGTGGTTAGGTTGGGAGGGATAATATAGTTCTGTGCTATGTGTTTTGGCCCAATGAACAAGGGTATTGCTAAGCACTTCTCCCCACTGACATCAAAGGCTCTCTGAGCTGTCAAGCCATGTTGTAATTACATGTGTTTGACTGTGACTGCTACATGTTATCTGTTCTCTAACATCAAATCTCTTTGTTTGGCAAAACTCAATATTCTTGTTAATAGCAGGCGTATATGTTTCATGTTAATAGTAAGCTGATCTCTTTCTTGGCACTTCTTGATCTTGTATACTCTGTATTGAAGATACAACCCATCTAAGCAAATTGCAACAATTAATATGGACAGTTTTAATGGCACAGACATTCCCATTTGATTAGATGTTTATCAGTTTGGCTTGTCTTTTGTTTTGTAAATGGTGGGTATTACATATGATGCCATTGTTTTGCCAGCATGTTCTATACATGTTGGTCACAAAGCGCTGCTACACTTCACT
>JACXGM010026429.1:0-14877 GCA_016801145.1 Umbra pygmaea
CCTGTGTCGCGCAACTTTAAAGCTTTGAATTCCTCTACGAAGCAGTGACGTGGGTCTGTGTGAAATGAAGCTTCGGACGTCACTGGTCACGTGATTATCACAAAACGAATCAAGCTCCGATACAAAGCTCCATTCCAAATTGGTTCATTTTTTTGATACATGCCTCGAAGCAGCGGGTTCACAGGTAACATCACTAGGTATTCCCTGTATAGATCCATTTGTCTAACGTCAGTTATGTGAGAATGTCGGTGTGTTCAGTATATTACTTATTATACTAGTTGTTTTGCGCCTCGATGCAGTATTTCCTTTTCATGGGTGTTTTTGAAATAAAACATGGTTTGTTTTGTGAAAGAACCTTTGCGCTTGTCTCACTTTATATCCACATCACACACTACCGCTAATGGCATTACAACACCATTAAAAATAATCCAAAAAGGGTTATTAATTTTTCCTCAAAGGAGAACCCTTTAATGGTTCTCAGAATAACCCTTTTCGGTTAAAATTATAATCCTATTTGGTGACATATGGAACCCTTTTGAGATCCATTAGGAATCCTCAGAGGAAAAGGTTTTATAGGCATAAAGTACTCATCTTAAATGAGTACACCCCCTTAGTTTAAGATTAAGATTTGTATACATTTCTCAGTGAACACCAAAACAATTAGCTGAAATTTGACAAAAAACGAGTTCTGTGAAGCATTTGGTTTAATGAAGAACATAAAAGGTTGGTCACATTCTCAACATCAGAATAAGAAAATAATACATTTTATTCAAATGAGGTTTAGCAAAAATGAATACATCCTAAAACAAAGTCTACCGAATCTAATATTTTGTATGGACATAGAGTGAACAAATTGGCGACATACTGCCATGTCTACCTTTCTCCATTCTTGGAGACTGAGCTCTTACAGAGCCTGGATGCTGGATGGAGAATGATGCTCGATCCGTCTTTTCAAAACTCCCTATACTGTAAGTGTTCTATGGGTTGGGGTCAGCTTACTTGCCCCCTGAATCACTTTCACCTTATACTTCCTCAGAAATGCTGAGGTGGCCTTGGATGTATGTTTCGGGTCATTATCATGTTGAAAGAGTGAACTGTCACCATGGGTGAAGAGAGATGATTGCATCTTTCAGTATTTCGCAGAACGTCTGTGAATTCATGATGCCCTCAATGAAGTGTAATTCCCTGATACCTGCAGCACTCATACAACCCCACAGAATAACACTGCCCCCACCATGCTTTACTCTGGGTACCATGCATGTTTCATTGTACTCTTTCCCCTCGCACCGCCATACAGTTTGGATGTGATCAGTTTCAGAAAGATTAAGCTCATTTCCAGAAAGACCTTCTCCTCATCTGACCAAAGTATGGAGAACTTTATTCTTCATTTTTGTCAACATGGGCCCTGGGAAATGCTAATGTGCTTTCACAAAAATGCTGTCATCTTTACGAACAATTGTTCATTCTACCAACTTGAAATTCATCATTCTGCCAATGTAAGATTGTTTGTTGAGTTAACAGTGACGTGATCAAAATCCTCTGATAACTAGAATGCAATATCAAAAAAGTTACATTTCCAAGCTCAAATATCACACAGTCTTACCTTCATTTAGCTGACACTCTTATCCAGAATAACTTTCAGTAAGTACCAGGACATTTGGCACACGTCGGGAACCGAACCAATAACCTTCCAACTACAAGTCTGCCTCCCTAACCACTGATCTATCTGCGCAAGTGAGTCTTGCTAGATAGTAGAGCATCATTGTTTATTGTCAACGTCGACAGACCAAACATCTTCATATGTCTATCGGACAATTATTTGGCGCCACAGCTTGAGAACTATAAGTTCCATGTTAAATTTAATCACAAATGCATGTTTGATTACATTTGTGAGTCAAACTGTTGGTGTAACATGCTTTTCTTTATTCTTGTATAGTCATTACATTTGTTCATGGTAGTGATTCAGAAAATAACATAAACTGGATAGGACGCATTTCTTTTTTACAGTGCAGCTTTAGCTAACTGTGATGAACTTTCATGGTAAATTTCCACAACTCTTCTTAGGACAAAACGCTCATGTCAACTTTTGATACTGTATTCTAACTGATTAGCAATACTTTACTAAATGTCTTGTACCCCTGACCTTTCTTGTGCAAAACAATTACTATCTTTCTTAAGACTTCTGACATTTCTCCTCCATGTGGTGTCATAATTGTCAGCACTGACTGGGAGGAGATTGTATTGGTTAAATACCACCCTTAATTATCAATTATCTTCCAGCAACCTGTGTGATGATTGGCTCAACTCATCTGTTGTTGAATTCCAGGTAATTAGCATTTTACCAAGTTTAACTCCTAAAGGCTTCACTGGGGTGTACTCATTTGTGTACCATGATCATAAATTTTGTTAATAAACTTTCTATTTTCTTGTTTTGTACTGACTATTTTCATTTGCAACCAATACACCAGAGTTGCTCATATATTTAATTTTATAGGATCCCATTGAAGGTATTATTCTGAAGACAGAAGATTTATTGAGACATCTGTTGGGGTGTACTCATTTACACTGAGAACTGTATGGATAGGTTCTATATGTAACCAAAAAGGGTTCTCACTGGAAACAAAACATGTACATCTTGGAACAAAAAAAAAATATATAAAATATAAATAATATTTTTTGATTATTTTTAAGAGTGTAGGAGAGGATGTCCTGTAAAGATGACTGCAAAGGCAGAGCACAGAATACTCAATGAGGTTAAGAAAAATACTACTGTCAAGCTAAAGACTTACAGAAATCTCTGGAACATTCTAACATCTCTGTTGATAAGTCTATGTACAGTATCGAAACAATAAACAAATAAATAGTTAATGTGAGGACACCACAAAGGAGAACACTGAAGTCCAAAATAAACATTGCTGCACATCTGAAGTTCAGAAAAGAGCACTTGGATGTGCCACAGCACTAGTTGCAAAATACTCTGTGGACAAATTAATAAAACGTTTAATTCTTTGCAAGGAACAGACAACAATGTGTTAAAAATATAAAACATAAAATACAATACAAAAACCCTCCGACTTGTGTTTCATTCTTGTTTCTCCCATTGGATTTTACAGTGGATTTAAACAGCCAACTAACCCACTGAGGTTACGGGTTCGAAACAATTGGAAATGTTTTTGTGGAGATAAAACTAATGAGTTTTACCAACAAATCAAGTTGGTCATATATTCTACTGTTACTGTATACAATCCTTTAAACAATCTAATGAATCTTTTTTTAGGCATTTAACTTGGAAAATGTATGTAATTACAGAAAAACAGTTATTACAGAAGATGATCAGATCAAATTTCAAGACTAATTTATGTAGAAATCCAGGTTAAATCCAGAGGTAACTATACATCACACAAAATGCTCTCCTCTCATCTTACACACACACAAACTTTGTCTGCCATTTACAATTATGAATGCAGCTTTAAAGACACTGTGTGACCAGAATTTACATCTTGGTTGCAGAATTCAAACAGTACCTGGGGTTCGAGAAGAGTGCAAATAGTCTCAGCAATGTACAGGGTGGGTGGGTGGAATGTTTAACAGTGTTTCCTTGTTTTGTCATGCTCTGCTACTACAGCAAGCTCCTTGGTGGATGGAGAATGCAATTGCCTTTGGAGAAATCTTCCTGGATGAATGACCAGTGTAATATGAACAGAACAGCTTGGCAAGATGTGCACTGGAGGACACTTGGCTGGATATTCAACTATTTCCTGCCTGCTTTAATCACAAATTGGGCATTATGTAATTTGGAGAGAATAAATGATGATAATCATTTACTAATAACAAGAGGCATATTCTCTCTTGGCCAAATACACAACTGCTGTTACAGTTTTTTAAATTGCTAACACACAAATGCTAAATTTGGCTCATAGTTGCAAAACTCAACACACAAGAATTCTTCACACAACTCTTGGAGATTAACATCTAACTGCCATGTCAAAAAGACATTCTGCACTCACAACTTAACAATCTGACTTCAAAAGGCCCTCTTCAGGTCGATACGGGACACACGTACATGCACAATAAACAGTCAAAGTAGACACAACGCACTGGTCAACTGTATTCAAGACACTGCTATCATTTGTAGTTTGTAAACTGTTTTTATTCCCGCAACCAAACCTTAGGCGGTCATAGACCTTCCACCGCGATGCCGAAAACAATTCCTTGATCGGGTTGAGGAACGGGGAATAAGGGGGCAGGTTCAGCAGTTGTGGTTGGCGAACCAGTCCCTGAGCAGAGCAGCCCGGTGGAAACTGACATTATGGTGATGGAGGACCTTCTGAGCACTAATGGCGGCACACATGGTGATGTTGCCCCCGCACTGCCCGGGGACGTTCTCGATGGCCCTTTGGCCGATGATGTTTCGGCACCGATGTCTGTTTTTTGCCAGTCTCTTCCTCTTTCTCCTCTCCCTCTTCCCCCGTCTCTTCCTCATTCACCATTTCATGGTGCTGTACCTGCCCCCTATTCCCCGTTCCTTAAACTGATAGAGGAATTATTTTCGGCATGGCAGTGGAAGGTCTATGACCGCCTATCACATGCATGCCTGCCGCTCCTGCGAGCAATGGAGGAGGCATGCGGAAACATCGAGGTGGGCTCGATCCACGGGTGGATACGCCACGCCCGGCGATATTTACCCGTTGCCTGGCAAGGGAGAACATTGCCTGTGATGTGGACGAGGTGACGTGGCCAGACCCCAATCGACGGAGTGATCCCTGACTTGTAATGGGAGTTGTTTTACTACCTGTACAACGTATCACTGAGACTTGGTTGCGGGAATACAAACGGTTTAAAAACTACAAATGACAGATGTGTCTTGAGTAAAGTTGACCAGTGTGTTGTGTCTGTTTGACTGTTTATTGTTCATGTGCATGTGTGTTAACTATCAATCTGAAGAGGGCCTTTTGAAGTCAGAGTGTTAAGTTTTGATTGCAGAATGGCAGGTTTGATTGCAGAATGGCAGTTTTGACATGGCAGTTCAATGTTAATCTTCAAGTGTTGTGTAAAGAATTCTTGTGTGTTGAGTTTTGACTCAATGAGCCAAATTATGCATTTTGTGTGTTAGCAATTGGAAAAAACTTTAAGCCAAAAATACATTTATTGGACTCTCTTGATTATCTGGCTGCCATTGTTGCCGGTTGCGCAGTGTATTCTGGGTACCCCTTGGTTTCAAGTAAGCTCTCGAAAATGCTTGGTTTTAAGGGGTATCCACCCCTTCCCCTTAGCCCTACCCCTAGATCAAAATGAGAATTGGGATAGCCCTTACTCTCACATGAACGCGCAAAACTAAGGGGAAGGGGTAAGGGGAATGGGTAAGACAAAGAAATGGGATTCAGCCTAAACATGTCATCAGTAAACATGTTGTCCCCCACTTTTGAGTTTCATTTGGAAAATGCATTAAATCTTCTTGATTTATACAGAGTTGTTTAGAAGAAGGCAACTTTAGTTAAAAACAGACCATATAGCCTAATCCTTATGCAAATCCATCTTCAAAGTTTTTTTAGATTGGAAATTAACTACAGGGTTATTATTTTGAATGAGTAGGCAATTTAAGGTATTGCCCAGTATTGATTGTGCATTTCATTATCTGATAATGAGACTGAAATCAGAAACTCCCCAAAACCAGCAAAAGCTTAAAATGACTGCTATAAAGCAAAAACCTGAAAGGATGATACCAAGAGTTTGGTGTTGGCAACAGTTTGCAGACACAGTACTGTTTTTGCCTGTGAGTGATTTTTGACAAAATATTAGCATTCATACGTATTACATGTACTTTCATTTGTATTGTCCATAAGCACACAAACAATCGGGGATGGAAGTCTGAAAGTGCTGGTATTCTTAGTTGGTGAAACATTTGTTGAAACAGCCAGAAATGAAAGATGATAGGCTGTCTTCGTGCCTGATATTCCATCTTTGAAGTGGATTGAGTGTATAGTAATAGTAACAATTTAAAAAACACTGTCCAAATATGATTGGAAGGCACAGTATGGCTTTGAAAGAAAAATCAGGCACAGCACTGTATGTAAGTCGTGCACATTCCATGAAACTACTGAGAGCCAACAGATTGGTTTGCCCCCTGGGGTGTGTAGACAAGTTGTGATGTGTTTTGAGGATTTAGAGCATTCCTTTCTTCGAAACGTTTTTTCTTGTTTTTTTATATTTTCATTGTACATGCAATTACATTTGTGTTTCCATGAACATGACAAAGGTTTTTAAGTACATTAGCTAATGCCTTGATCACTTGGATTTTCTGTGTTGAATTCCCAAAATAACCAAAATGTCATGCTCTTAATGTCAACATAATTTAGAATACATTATAACAAATGTTTCACCTTGTATGTTCTTTTATCAAGTCCTAACTCATTGTGGGACTGGTTTAATATAATATTTGTGTAATTGTGCTTTCTGGTTATTACCCAAACCATAATTGTCACTGAGTTTTACACACAGTATATACACATGCAAACTAACATTTACATGATCAGGACTCTACATCTCCAATTTGTTTTCAAGCATGCTGTTTTTAAAGCTATTTTGGTCCAAAAACATAAATTACATTTTCCATTTGCTAAATTACTTAAACACAGCTTTCAGAGGTTTCAGTCAGTCAGGCAGCTTTTAGTATTTCCATCAAACTGATTTCTTTTTAATCTCTCATCATCTTTTATGTGTAAATATATAAAGGAGAACACATAATATTTTGAAACTATTTTGTTTTTAATTTTCAAGTAAGATTTTAGTGACAATAGAGGAATATACATGTACTTGGACAGCATCCAACCTTTGTTTTTAAGTGTGTGTTCTGTCATTCTTTAAGTTAATTGCAGTATATGTATAGTCTGCTGGCTCATTTTAATGAATTAAGGTGGTGAATAAATTACATTTACATGGGCCTCAAAACTAGTTGTCCTCTTTTTCATGTGAAAACATGAATGGCCACCTTAAATATATCAAAAGGTAATTCATTCAAAATAATTTCAATTGTTGAATTACAAAACATAATTATTTGTTTAGTTATAATGCATTAAAAAGGAACATGATATACAGTATATTCCTTAGGTGAGTTGCATTGACAACAATTCAGTATCAATCTAAATTCCTATCATATCATACATGTTTTTGTAAATTCCAAACATATCACACGTTTTGCTAATGTGAATATACAGTTGTATGCAGAAGTTTGCGCACCCCTTGCAAATAATGTTTGTCACTAACGGACGCCGCTCAAATGTTTCTCGGCACAATTGGATATGTCAGACTTTTGTCGAATCGAGTTGGCAAGACCGAGACAACATCTTTTTTTAGATATGAAGGCTTTGAGTGATGTTATTTGCTCTGAGTAAAAAAAAAAGGAAACGTTCAAATCGCTTAAAACAGACACGATTACTGATTCGAAGGAGTAATATTCCGAATATTCCATTGCGGCAGCCATCATTGTAATTGTCTGCTTCAACCAATGACAGTATATAGCTGTGTTATCGTCATCGTGTAAAGCCTGCCTCAACGGTTGTGACTGGTGCCTCGATTTGAAAAAATTGGAAATGGGCTTGAATGGGCACTTGGCCAAACTGACTTGCAGAGCAAATCTCAAATTTGCCTGAAGTACGTCAGGCTTCTCCCAGGCTAGACAATGTGGCCAGGATGCCAAACCTTTGCACATTCCATGTTAATTTTTGTGTAATATTTTGAATATACAGTATAGAAAATGCAAATAAATTGTAATGCTGTATACATGTGCAGAGGGGTGTGATAAAGATGTTAGGTCAAACTCTGTTCTCAGAACAATTCTTTGTATCATTGTTTTCCAGGAGTGCCCAAAGATTGCATACAGCTATATCCTGCATTTCGCTAAAATCTTTCCCTACCAGACATTTTCCAAATCTAACTGTAATTTATCCTATCCAACTGTAGCCAGGATATATGTGCCCCCTGAAGGAATACTTATACGGACCCTGCCGATATGATACTTCATAATATGTTTTCAATTCTAGAGCCCTCTCCAGTGCTCTATTCCTCTAAAGATTGTAATCACCTTTCACCCCTTTACCATGCCACAACTACCTGTTGAGCTTGGGATGCACACCTTGTGAACTTGTTTACTTTCTCTTTTAGTGATCGTACAAAAGCTGTAAAACTATATTTATTTTAATATTTAAAAAATGCCAATTTTTTTCATTTTTGACTGTGTTTATTTAGCCATTAATGTATGCACTCTCCGTAAGTCGCTCTGGATAAGAGTGCCTGCTAAATGATTAAAATATCAAATGTAGATGTAAATGTAACAGGAATTGCTAAGACGAAATGACTGACAGTGAGATCGCTTCAGCATTATTTGTCAATGGACTTAGGCCCATCTTCATCTGTGACAGACTCTCCGTCTTCTGTATTTGATTTCTATTTTACTGTGCTACATTTACTCCAGTATTTTCCACAGTGCCCAAGTTTATTTGCTGACTTAGTACGTAGCCAGTGTTTCTTCTTTTGGCCTATCACAGCTCCCTTTATTTTGGGCCTGTATGTTGCTTATATGCTTACGCTGTCATAATATGTCAGGGTTCCTGGTGCCTTACTGCATTTTGTAAAAATAAGCATCAAGATCAAACAATCCAATGTGACTCCACTTACTTCCTGCACTACAAAGGAATGACATCCCCTGTGGATCAATGTTCATAAATTCAGCATTTTAGTATTTGCTTTATTAAACAACAAAAACATATTTCTGGCAAATACATTTTGTGACTACATATTATATTGCAAAATACCTCTTAAGCACTTTGAATAATGCTGCATTACCTATTCAATATTTGTAATCTTGCAAGGTTCAACTAATTTTCCATTTGATACTGTTGGTGGTTCTAGCTCAAAGCTGTGGAAATTACATTGCTGCTGCATGTCTTCACACAAAGAGATTCTGCAAATGAGAAAAACAGAGCAACTGCTTGGTGTTATGGTAGTTGATATTAATCTGGCAGAACGCTGTGTACTTTGAGGCAATTTTAGCTAAAAAAAAAATACTCATAACTCATTGCCTTGAACAATATCCCATACAGTATCATCTAGGGGTGCAACGGATAAAAAAACTCGGATCGGATCGTTCCTCGGATCAGAGTCAGGGATTGGATCATTTTTCGGATCAGCAAAACAATACAAGACAAATAAACATAAGATGTCTTTTTGTTTATTAACAATATGGGCAAAAATATGAGAGAGAAATGTAATTATTATTGATTGTTGTTTAGGTACATTAATTCACGTTAAGCCTTTTCTTTGCAATAGGCTTTAATGAGGCAGAAAGGCTTAACGTCAGATAACGCCCATAATAATTGGAATTTGGGTTAGTTGTTTTTATCATTTTCAGTGGTTATGATGAGCAATATGAGAGAGAAATGTGGTTAATATTGATCGTTGTTTAGGTAGGCTACATTAAATCACGTTAAGCATTTTCCTCGTCATTAAGTGTTCATGACAAGATATGGCCATGAGAAATTTGGTGATGATTGACCATTGTTTAGGTGTGTACTTACATTATCCTAAATGTTAATACCAACTTTCAAACCCAGAGAAATTTGTAATATAATTTGAAGACACGGGACGTTTCATTTTGTCTTCCGTCAATGGCGTCATATAACCTTTGACTGCTCTAGTTGCTCTAAGTTCCAGGGAACCACCAAACATAACGTGAATTATATTAGTTATAATTTTTTTAACAATACATTACTTTGTCAGTGAAAATTTTTTCTGCCGAAGACGCTTCATTGGAAGGTTGTCATTGACGACGATAACAAAACCCATGATCCCACGCTACTTCCCGACATCATCCAAGTACATCTTTTGCTATTGTTTTGATTGAAAGACCCCTAGCGGCCAAAAACGACATATTGTATATTTAAACCCTTTAATCAACACATCATCCAAAAGCTGCTTGATACGTAATTTTCACACATGTCCATGTATATATATTTTTCTAACCCGTCTCTGTTTTCTGGAGTTACTGCTACAGACAGGAAACAAGAGGGAAATTCTGATGACCTGAAAATGAATAGAAGACGTGGAAATACACACACAGATTTGCAGGTGCAAGCAAGCACGCGCACACAAACACACATTATTGATAGTAAAATGCAATTTAAAATACAGTGCTCAACATAATTAAGGGAACACTCAAGTCACACATCGGGTCTCTATGACTAGAGGATGTCGGGTCCTCATGCTACCTTCAGAAACATGCACACCAGTGGTCTGCTGGAGGTCATTTTGTAGGGCTTTGGCAGTGCTCCTCCTGTTCCTCCTGGCACAAAGGAGCAGATACTGGTCCCGCTACTGGGTTGATGCCCTTCTACCACCCTCTCCATTTCTCCTTGTGTAATGGCCTGACTCCTTGTATCTCCTCGATGCTCTTGAGACTACTGGGAGACACAGCAAAACGTCTTGCGGTGGCATGTATGGATGTGCCATCCTGGAGGAGCTGGACAACCTGAATGGGGGGCAGGTACCACCTCATGCTACCAATGGTGACAAGGACACTAGAAAAATGCAAAACTGAAGAGAAATTTGTCAGGAAGTTTAAGGACAGAGCAATTGTCTGTTGCCACCACCTGCAAAACCATTCCCTTTTTGGGGTTGTCTTGCTGTTGCCTCTCCTTGGCACATGTTTTACAACAAGACATGTAAAACGTGACATTGATTCACAATCTCGTATGCTTCCTAAGTGGACAGATTGATATTCCTGAAGTTTATTTGCCTTGGTGTTATACTGCGATGATTATGTGTTCCCTTCATTGTTTTACCAGTGTACATTCAGTCTTTGAAGGTTATTTAGCTTGGCTTCAAAATATTTTCTCTCTGCATTAAAAAAAATTGCTGTATATTATAAAAAGGATAACTATAAATTCATTACAGGTTTAGAGACTTTATTAAAAATCAATACTTAAAAAATGTAGCCAATGTTTAACAAAACATTCCATGGAAATAATGTACTGTCAATCCATGCTGAAAACCAAGTATAACAAATATTGTTTTCCCCTTTCTTTCCCAGCAAAGTGAAACTTTGTACAGTAGTACTTCAATACACAGTCTATTTTGTGTATTGTAGGATTCATGAAATCTATTGATACAAAAGTATTTTATTATTAATTAAATTCATGCTGAAGAAAACAAAATAGCCTGTTTTTTTGTTTCTGAGAGCTGGAAGAATGCAACTCTCTAATCTCCTTCCCCAGGGCTTTTGTTTGCCTGTATACTGCTATTTGGTGTGTATAAAAACATATTTGCAGAACAATAGAGTAACTACATTTTTCTCCAGGGAGTTTGCTATGTCTTAGAGTGCTTAGGGAGCGTAAAGAAGGAATTGATTTTGCTAAATACAAGTGTTTAAAGGATGTATGAAAGAATGTGCTTTACAAAGTAATTATTAGATTAATTAATGAATGGATGCGTTAGAGTAAGCAACCAGGCAATCTACTGGTATTGTAAGAACAGCAAGTTAGAAATGTAGAGATGTTTATGTATTCAAACAATGATGCTAAAGTGTGTGAAAGTACGTAAATAGCATGTTATGGTTTTTAAATAATATAGGAATGCATCAAAAGTGCAGTAACAGTAACAATATATTGTCACTATTCTGAACTGGTGAGTTTGTGTTGTATCATCAAATAGGGCTTTTATTGGAATTACAGTTTAAATGTGAAAAATAGTTATGGTGCAACCATATATGCATACATACTGTATACATACAGTTGCAATAAAAACTAGACCCCTGCATTTTCGAGAAACTCAAAAATGTGATTGCAGCCGTTGACTGCTTCTTTTTTGTGTGACTTGTGGTTGGATGAACCGTGTGCGCGCCACTCGCCATCCCACAGTTCTGGCCAAGGAGTTGCGGAGCTGCCAACAACAAGCAGGATAAGGGGGGATTGGGAGGGAGAACATTTTTAAGAATATAAAAATAATAGTGACCCCAAACTGTTGAACACCAGTGTTTGTCTGCTTGCTTCACATCTGCAAAGTTTTTTGTTTTGAATGCTGTCAGTTCCACATGTTTCCATTTGTTTCAAACCGCAGCTAGTTAGCTGCTAGCTATGTTGCTACCAGTTTACAGATAGACCTTTGGTTTTAACATTGCTGGGGCAACCTTTTTACCATCCTATTGATGCTCCTGCCTGTTGATAAAAGTATGAACTGATGCAACCTTTTTTGCACGATAAGCTAGTTCAGTGGTTCCCAAACCTCTCTTGGAGGACCACCAGCCATGCCAGAATTTAGCTGTAGCCCTCAAGATTCAACAGAATCACTGTTCAAGGACTTGTTAATTAATTAGTAGACAAGTTGAATCAGGTGTGCTAGCTCTGGGGTAGTTCAAACACAAGGACTGCCTGGTTGTCCTCCAGAAGAGGGTTGGAACCACTTTGTATCAACTAATGTATGTACTTTCTTAACAGGATGGACACATTATTTAATCGAAATATTACCTGCTGAACACTTACAGTATCTATATAGTATTACTGCGACAACTTGCCTCAGACAATAAAACAACCACTTTCTCCCACTTTCACTGTTTTAATCACTTCTAAGTCTTCATCAGTGACCCTTCTGCTCTACCTGCCTCACCCATGTCTTTGCTGCACAATTCTTCCATTGCATCATTTGTCTAATAGATGTAGACAAGTTCCAAATCAAAGTAAATTATATATGGCTATGCTAACGCCTGTTCCTGTGTAAATCTATACAGCATTAGCCTAGTATGAACACACTGTGTTTTGAACACTACATCAAAATCTTTTCTAACACTAACTGCCATTTTAAGACCTCACCTTGACCATGTTTATCTATCTCTTACTGTCTCGTAATTGCTGCTTTAATCAACTGGCACTTAATTTGCCGATAAATTTATTAATGCGCTTTAGAGAGTGTATGAATGTGTGAATGAATGGGTGAGTGTGAGGCAATGTAAAGCGCTTTGGTGGCCATTGTTGGTCAGAAAAAAATGCGCTATATAAATACAGTCCATATAAATTTATTTTAGAATCCTTATTGATTGTGAGTAGATTGCCTAGCCACTGAAATGTACAATATAAACCGATACATATTTCTACTACTTAGCTAAGCATTGGTTTTGTTGGTGAATAATGTACTTGAATCAATATATTTTTGCCCTGCTATTCTGCTGTCATGTAAATTCCAGTAAGCAAAAGTAAGCATAAATCTGAGGCTACATCATGTTAGTTGGTGTGATGATATTAACTAGTGATGGGTATTAGGAATCACTAGAGTTGACTGAATCACTCAGTTCAGTTGCTTGCACAGACTGATTGTTACAAAAAACTATTTTAAAACGGAAGAAGGCAAGTTGATGCCGAAACTTTGGTGTTTTAATTTATCAATCACTTGGAGCTGAAACCTGGAGTGTGTGACATTCTAATTATATCCAATAACTAAATAACTGTTAGTCAGCACCTCCAACAAACGTGGAGGACCAGTGGAGGACCAAGGAAGGTGGGGGGTGGTCACTTGAAGGTTACTCACTCACTGCGCTATTTACTATCCGAAAAATAAGCCAGTAATGAGCAAATTAAAAATATAGTAAGCAATTGAATGACTATATCACAGTACTATAGCCTCTGAAATCCAGTTTACCTAAATAAGTTGACAAGGGGCATCTTTCATCATACACAATATCAGTAATATAAAAGTCCTATTGCTGGTTATGTGGTTTTGGTTGAAGTTAAAGCGTAACTCTCACCATAATGCCACCTAAGCTCTTTTTGTTAACGTACCCGAGTCAAATTTTCAATTTAAAACATAATTAGGACCGAAACGCCACTTTTAAGATTTTCCCTATATTTGGTTTTGGTCAAATCACTTTTGAACGGGAGTGATAGGAGCACTAATATGATAGCATCAAAAGCGCTATTTTTAAAACACTAAGAAGGCTCAACACAACATGAAACTTTGCTCAAAGAATCACCAGGGGCTGTACACATGAACTCGGGCATTGAGAACATTGTTTGTGTACACAGAGTTTACTAAAAAGAAAGGTTTTGTACAACTCATCTTAGCAGTTTGTGTTTCTGCTGGCTGCCATCCTTAGGAACGTTACCAGAGGCTGGTGTCTGGTTATGCATCTCATTGCAGCAGGTCATAACAGCAAAATGGTGCTCTACTAAGTACTAAAAATGCCTGCCATGAAGGGTTGAATAATTCTTAGACAGGAGAAGTCATTATCAGTTGCATTTGCTGTTGAATTCGGGGAAACTACTTGAAACATTCATTGTGTTGAGCTTTTGGTTGATTTGTTCATTGCAAACAGATGAAAGTGTAGTGGATTTTTAGATGTTCCACAGGACTGATTATAGCAGCTGTCTAAGAACTACCAGTCTCTTTCACACTCTTGACAACTGCTGGAGTGAGACCAGGAAGGGAGGGGGGCCAAAACCCCCACTATGGGTAGTCAAACAAGAAGCTAAATCTCAACATTATACTGTATATCATGATATATCACTTTGGGGCTTGCTGGATCATCCCATAAAGGGAGTTTTGGTTTCAATACATGCAAGGCGTTATGATTTTCTCCACAGAGCGACTAGAAGAGATTAATGCTAGCTTTCTACAGGGAAGCATAGTCAAAATGTGATGGCGACACAATCTAATTGTAATGTACTCTGTTGTCTCCAATTTCAGCCAGTGAACTGACCCGTATTTCGTATGCAGCGGGAGTTTGTGGGCTGCCCCTCTCGAAGGGAAATATAAGTCTTTGTTTAAGGTTAAACTGATGAGATTTCTGTAACGACTCTCCTGGCCACACGTCTTCGTGAGCCATAGCAAATGTGTTGA
>JACXGM010026430.1:0-14854 GCA_016801145.1 Umbra pygmaea
CGCTATTACTTTGAAGGCGAAACTACGAAAGGCTAGGAATTGACTAAAGAAGCTGGCTCCCTAAAAAAGCTAGCTTCACATCAGAGCGAATTATTGTGTGTTATGTGTTGGGCATTGGTCCCATACGGCTGTATTGTATTGGATAATGAAAGCTTTGAATCATATGTTCTTATCAGTTTACTATCTAATACGTTCCCCAACGGGGAACTATATATATTACGTTGATTTTTTTGAACAGGGATTCGGAAACGGGGCTTGCTCCGTCTGCTCCTTGCATCAACTCGGTATTGCAGTACCTCGGGGAATGGTGCACCTACAAGTGTAAAAATTAGAAAAGTATATTATCCTCCGCCGAACGAAGCAGACTACCTAGCTAGCAACTGGAGGCGAAGCCCTTTTCGTTAGCTTTTGATTTTTCCTGTTATTTTCAGTTATCCTCCCCTGACAAAGCTAATCTAGCTACAGTATTGCCAACACTGGCATCTTTGCTATCGGAGTATCGGTGCCTACACTACTTCGAAAAAATGGGCATTGTTGGTGTTTTGTCATTTTAGAACCGGAAGGTTTCGGTAGTATCGGTTCTTGTGACATCCCTACACGGGGCAGGGATTGTTCACGGGGCAGGGAGCGTTCACGGGGCAGGGAGCGTTCACGGGGCAGGGAGCATTTTCAAGCATGTAAAGCTTAGCTTTTTAACAAACTACATTTTATATCCATCTTATGCATTGTAAGTCACCCTAAAGGCACTTTTCTGAAGCATGTCAATGAGTCCTCTAAAATGTATATTTCATTTTCTGAAATGCATTGAACCTTTACATTTACAATTGACAGAATTTGCATAATAGATCAATCTTGATTCCATTAACGCTTCCTTCAACCTTCATTTGTGTGCATGCTAGACAAAGAAGATAATTTAATACCTTCATACTCTACTTTCTTTGGACCCTCCAGGTTCCTCCACTCCGTGCCCACCAGGCGACTGAGCTCCCCGAAGGAGAAGTCGGGGTGACGGGTCTTGATGACTGACCGCATCTCACTGCTGAACAGAATGTAGCCACTCATGTTGATCTTTCTCTTGGATCCTTCTTTCTTAGAAAGGCCCTTGGTCTTGGGAGTGGACTGTGAAGAGAACATGTTCATTTAACCTCTACAACTGATAAGAGGCCCCGGGTCACGGCGTCTAACCTGGGACAGGTTTGGTAGGGGTGTGTGAAGAGCTTTGAGATGTAGCGTAAAGCAGGTTTAGTGGGGTGCATGGAGTTGGAGGGGTAACACACTCTGAGCCAACGCAAAGTGCATGAAAGGAAGTGAACTGTGACAAGAGTTGTGGGTAGGTGGGTGTAAAAATGTCTATAGATGGGTGCGTGTAAACGTCTGGGTGTGTGTGTGTAAGAGTTTGTATGCGTGTAAGAGTTTGTGTGAGTAGGTGGGTGCGTGGTTGGGTGGGTGTAAGACCTGAGGGGGGGTATAAGGCATGATGTCCAAGTCGCTTGCCAGAGGTGTCTGTATGGTGGGCATGGAGGGAATCTCTGGAGCCTCATCCTCATCGTCCAGATCATCAAGTTCCTCATCCCCATCATCCATGTCTGCCAGCTTCAGCTCCAGCTCCTCAATCTTCTTCTCCAGGAGAGGAGACGGTTCCTTCTGGGGCACTATCAACTTCCTGGATATGGAGCAATCAAAGAGAGGGTTTACAACACTGATGCAAGGAAATTCCATCTCCACACTCCTCATTTCCCCCCAAAAAGAGCCTGTGAAGAAGCCATTTGACATGTTAATTCATTCAGTACGGAACGGAGTGTCTTTTGCGTGATAAATGTTAGAAGGTCAGGATTTGGGACGCCTACCTGAAGTAGTAGACTTCATCATCTACCACCTTGGCATGGAGGGAGAAGCGCTTCAGCCCTTTAAACTTCTTCATCTGCTTCTCGCTCTCAATGTAGCGGCTCTCACACAGGAAGACGTCGTCCTCGGACACCTCGGTGGGCCGACAGGACAGATAGTCCTTAAAGGAGGACACTAGACATTTCCCTGTGAGGATGGGAGGCTCACAGTTACGTTACAGGGATACTCAACATACTGTAGTAGAGCTCCTGGTGGTACTTCACGTCTCAAACCATCTGTGGACATGAGCAAATGTAGGATCATAAAAGCAACAGGGGCATGTGTGGTATTGTTGAGGTGTTTGGTACCGATGACGCAGGTCATGGAGAACATGTCCTCCAGATGGCTGAGGAACACCTCTCTCTTGTAGAACATCTTGGTGGGCTCGTGTTCTGTCTCCTCAGGGTGGATGAAGATGGGCCCGAAGAAGAATGCTGCTCTGTCACGCACCCACATTTTCTCTATCCTGTTACAGCCCAATAAAATGCTTTAGGTACTCAGGGAGAACTCAAAATGAAAGTGGGAAGCATTGAAATTGAGAATCACCCTTGAGAGGATACAAGGGAAAAAAAAACGTACCTGTTGCACAATCGATAGCGTACATACACGTGTAATGTTGTGAAATACTAGGGTTGATTTGCATACCTGGCAATGTGTGGTTTAACGAGCCCATGTGACTGGATGTAGACACAGTCTCCCACCTTCAGCCACATGTTGTTGTAGTGGAGCTGGTCGTAGTACTGACAGCCCGGCTCGCCTCCAGTCATCTCAACAGGCACATCCTCACGCTCCTACACACCATCACAAGTGGGGGCACACACACACACACACACACACACACTCGGTAAGTTTTTACTACAGATCTAGAATAAAAAAATACATGCCAACATGAATTTTGTGATGGAGCTGTCCCACAAGCAGAACAAATACGAAAATAAATTATTCCCTGTGAAAGTTCACCTTGTCCACAATGCTGAGGCTGCCACTATCGGCCACGGTCAGCAGTTTTTCCTGATCACGTTTGGCATACATGGACGCCACCCTGACGACAGGCAAGGGCACATCCCGAGGGACACATCGCACAGTGGCTGGCAAGGCCCACACCTTTATCTTCTTGAAGGCCTTGTTCCTAGCAGAGTAGCGGGACTCACAGACGTACACGTCCTCCAAACGTAGACCCTCAGGCTGCATCTTGAAGTAGTCCTGTACAGAACACACACCAGCATGGCACAGGGGGTCAGGATACAGCAAGATATCCGGATTGCATAATGAGTCAAATGGAATATAAGGCAATTCGTAGATCAGTGATTCTGTGTAGTCCATCTTAAAACACAAACAATAACATTAAAGGAACACTCTAGACTCTTAAACACCTCCAAATCCTTGTACCGTTCATGTTTTCTGACATCACAGTCACTAAATATACCTTCTCAATGCATTCTGTATTTACCAACTAGCCACTACAAGTTTCCAAATGGTACCTTCGGATACGTGTGTTTTACGTCACCGCAGGGATTTTTGAAAACTACAGCTAGATTGAGGGGAGGCATTCGGTTGACATCCTGATCTTTGTCCCGCCCCTGAATCGAGTTGACTGGAGAGTAACACTTTGTAAAGAGGATACATATTGCATTCTTCCATTAAATACATAGCTAAATAAGAGTCGGAGGGATGTTTTTCTACAATGGCTAGTGAAAGTGATGAAATACCTGAAGAGCTGGATGATTTTAACTTTGAAAAACTGTTATTAAATGGTAAGATTCAACCATAAATGTTTGAGCCGAAATAAACTGAGGAAGAAATACCAGCAGTGGCTGGTCAATCAAGCTGCTTCTATGGATAGTGGCCACCGGAGACGCTATCGTTGCACCTAGGATCAAACACACTGGTGATGTTTGTGGAAACTACCCAGCAATGGCAACAGAGACAGGAAAATGTTTGTGGTAAAAAGTGGGACACGGCTCAATTTTTGCTTTCAACCGTATGCACCCAAGAACATGATCACTATGTTTGTTAGATCACCCGAGTTTCACATGGAGCAATGTGTATGGAAAAATGAAGTGGGTACAGAGGGTCTAGCACTAGCAGAGGGAAAAAGCTGGTTAGCATGATCCACTGTGTATTTGTTTGTGTATTTATGTGGATGAAAAAAATATTGGTCCAAGAAAATTGCTGAATGTATTCAATTTTTAGCTAGGTAGGTGGTTTATCTCTAGAACGTGAGAATTATTGACCGATTTTACCGTTAGTGTTACGTTGACTGGTTAACTAGCTAAAAGAATTGTCATAGGGGAACGCAGGCACTTGGCATAGCATCGATGGTAGCGAATTAGCACAAATTAGCGTGTGTGTTTGTGTTTAAACGCGGTGTACAATTACAGTTAATGGCTCACAGAATATTAAGTAGGCCTGAAGGCTTCACACTCTGGAAGCTACATTCTAGGGGGTGGGCACTAAGTTGGCATTAAATTCTGGACCTTGGGGTATCAAGTGCAAACAGATACAGAAGTGGCTGAAATGTACTGTTATTCTCTGAAATATTGGCACATATAGCATTGTATTACATAAATCATTCTATACTGAAATTTTTAAGTACTATATTAAATAATTTTTATTTACTCTGGAATTTTCCTTTAAATGCTTGAAGGTTTGCAGATCAACTTAACTTGTACAAGGACAGCCAGAGTAGAATACAGAATAGGCAGATTATTAAGCCCAGCACAGTTGGCTTCTACAGACAGTTACCAGTACATGGCTTGTTTTAAAGCAGGCAGAAAGGCCTCAATGTGTTCAGTGACACTTCAATCTAATGTTAGAACGGGCAAAATGTGTGCCATGGGCGACTGAGTGATGCATCACTGTCAGATCTAGTATGTCAGAAACTGTCAGCCCTCTGCAATTTTTAAAGACAACTGTCTATGGTTTACTGGGAATGTTACAACAAAATGGCAATCAGGTGGTCTAAAACAGCTCATTCATGAGAAGGGCAAAATGAATGCAATTTAAGTGGAGGTTCGCAAACATGGAAATAATTATTCAAACTGACTACTTTATGAATATTACAATTCAGCAACGATCATAACATTTTAAGTGAAAGTTGTGCATCTTTGATCCAGCTGTGTGTACAATCCAGATGATAAAGGGAAAGATAGACCAGTATACTATCAGACAGACAGGCAGCCTTACCTTCACAAACATCACCATGCATTTGCCCATTATCTTGCTGACTGGTACTTTGTTGAAGTAGTCACTCTTGAAGACCTCCTGCTGGAGGAACTTGCGTGTGGCCAAATGGAACGTCTCGCTGGGCCTATAGAACCAGCAGCCGTACAGCCACTTTTCACCTACACAGTCGACGAACAGACACGTTAATAACGAGGCGGTAGTTTCTGAAAGCAGTTTGAAATTGTGCGTTTTAACCTGTGTGTTTTCTGTATACCTGCTTCGTCCACCCACAAACGCTCGATGCAGACAATGTGGGGCTTGCAGTTGGCCTCGGTTGGCTGCACATAGACAAAGTCCCCCACACGGTAGGTGCGGTTCTCAAAGCTACAGTCCTGACTATATGTCCTCTCTGGCCCCGGCGGCCATATGCCTGCCCCAGCTGCGTCCTCAGCCTTCTCACCCTCCTCTGGAAGTCAAAGAATAACACAATGCATCCATTAAACCACATTACCTACGCTTCAGCTATTCAAAAGTCATTTGGAGGACCCAATCACTGCTGTACTTTATCCTCTCCAGGGACATTAGATGAACGCAATTAACTACAGGATCCCAAAAGAAAAGGTGTGGCAGCAGTCACCTTTACTGACAGTAAGCATGGTTGCATGTGCATAACAATGACATTGTAGATTTATACATGCTAATTAAAATGGCACCCTTTTCTAGACTGAGATCATATTCATCTGAAATTAGGCTACCTGATTGTACTATGATTAATGCAGAAAATCTATTAAAGGGGCAATCTGCTGAATTTTACACCTGCGAGAATGGCACTTCTCTTTTACTGAACAGCCAACAAAAGATGTAATAATTTTATTTCTTGATATTTTTTTAAAAATTTGGAAGTTATTTCAGATGGGACAAATATTTCCTACATCTTTAAGTTAAGCAGAGTGTGTATGAGAAAAATTATATATTTTTTCTAAGCAAACCAGTCAAAAAATCCCTTGAAAATGCTAATAAATATGGCCATATTTGTCTAGAACACATTCATCCATCTATATCGTAATGACACAGTATTTTGTTTACATTTCCTGAAAGCAAATGCTTTTTAATACCTGTACTAATAGCAAATTATTTGAGTAATTTTATAGATATTTTTGATTTTACAAATATTACTGTTCCAAATGCTGATTAAAATGCTGATTGAAGTTTTTGTTATTGTGTTTTACGGTAAACTGTAGCCAGCCATGAGATTTTTTGGTGGATTACCTTTGGGTGGTCATTGGGTGGATTACCTTTTCAATATAATAATCTTCACGTTTTTCAAAACTTGGAAAGTTTTAAGAAAATTATTGCCATGCTTTTGTTATAGTATTACATTTTTTAGGCAGTTTATTGTATTCCATTGAACAGTTAATCATGTTTAATTAAGAAAACAAGCAGAAAATCGCAATATTGATTTGCCATACATTCAGATTCGCAAGAATCGTAAGAATCGCCATACATATTGTATCGGCACAAAAGTATCGTGATAAAATCGTATCGTGAGGTCATCGACCATCATGATTATTGTCCAGACACAACCACATCACACACAAATACAAAACTTTGTCAAGAGATCGAAAGATTTCCAGGTCAAACCAATCACAAGCAAATCGAAAACTCTGTCATTTGTTCCCTGAGCAAGGCATTTCATGCTAACTGCTCCTCTAAGTCCCTTAAATGGCCCAACGGTGAAATGTTCCACACACAAACCTTTGTTCTCCTCTTCTCTCTTCAGCTTGTCCTCCTCCATCTCCTTGGGCAGCTTCTCTCTCTTCTCCTGCTCCACGTCGCTGTGCAGGTGTTTGGAGGTGTAGCTGAGCGCCGGGGAGAGCAGGATCTCTCCGTTCTTACACAGCTCGTCTCTGATCTTCATGAAGAACTGCTGCAGCTCCACTGCGTCCTCAGAGATGTCAGAGTCGGTTCTGCGGGGACAGAGCACATTGAAGAGAAGGGTGGCAGGTGGCTCAGCCATTAGGGAGTCAAGGCATGGAATCTGAAAGCAGTTGGTTCAAATCCAGAGTGGGCTAAATGTCATGGTGCCCTTGAGCAAGGTACTTTCTCCAGGGAATGTCACTGTACTTACTGTAACGACTACAAGTCACAGCTGTGTGTATAGGGCAGCACACTTAGGAACCTGAGCTCAAGGTAAATTAAAGCCATAATGAGCCTTTCTAATGATGTGTACAGTTCATACCTGTGCAGGCGCCTGGCCTTCTCCAGCACCTCAAACATGTGCTCCTGGAACACGTCCAGCCTGCGGTATCGTCCTCGGTCCACGTTGGCCCGGATCACATCAAAGTTGAGGGGTGGCTTCTCAGGGTTGGCCGGGTCCTGGTTTTGATAGTTTCATTGGTTAAACTGTTACTAGGCATTACTGCAGGTACTTAAATTCTGCAGTTACAACAAAAACAACTTTGAGCCCCCTCTTCAACACGTTTCTAGATGCTACGCATGTCTGCATCATGTCTGGTCAGTGGCAAAGAGACGCTGATCAATTCAGGTCTCTCTTCTACTCAGCAGTCTTTGAACGACTCAAGGGATATATTCAGAACAGAGTTAAAACACACCCACTAATGAACAACAGAGCTGGGCTGCCAGAGTGAACGTGGCCATAGAGAGCTGGGCTGCCAGAGTGAACGTGGCCATAGAGAGCTAGGCTCAGGGTAGAGCTGAACACGGGCCAGCTGCAGGGGGTCTCCTGTCTTACCTGGGCAGGAATCTCAGCCAATGAGTCGCTGTAACACCTCCCTTCCTCATCCTGGTGTCCCATCACCGACACAAACAGGTTCCTGATCAGCTCCCTGACCAGGGGCCCCACGTTGGGGGCCGAGCTGCCCTCCTCGCCCCCCTCCTGCTGCCTGCGGGTCTCCAGGAGCACGCGGTGGAGCAGCAGGGCGTCGCGGTAGATCAGGGACTCAGGCTCGTTGTAGGTACAGGCATTGTTGAACATCAAGGCAAAGTCTTCCACCAGAGCATCCACGTCCTGATAGCGGCCACTGGCCATGTGGCTGGAGAACAACAAGATTGGATTTGCTATCGAAATCACACACGACGATAGAGCTGTTTGGTGGTTAAAACAAACATTCAACACCACAGATTATTTAGGATACCGGATGGGAGAAAAACTAAAAAGAAATTGATACTGCAATACTTCTTTTGCCAATATTATTATCAATTTGCAAATCAATTTTTTGCTAATAAATATGTGCATATCTGTCTCGAACACATTCATCTGTCTATATTGTAATGACAAACTATATATTTTGTTTACATTTCCTGAAAGCACAAGAACAGAACTTTAAGGCAGTTTTCCTAGCTTTCAGACTAGGCGTCACTCGATTCACATGCAGTGGTTTCATACATTGTCAATTGGCCTCCCCATGCAATGTGTGTAATATAAGCAGCTACTTGACAACATCAAAGTGACTGGTTAGCCCTTTCCTTTTTTGAACATCTCTGTTTAAGACAGCAAACTAGCAACGTGTGATCTTTCAAGTTCCATATTATGCTTTTTAATACTTATACTTGAAAAGTGCAGTTGGAGTGATTTTACAATTTTATATGTATGTTTCAAATGCTGATACTGCCTCTTTGTTATTGTGTTTTAAGGTAAAACTACTCAGCCAGCCAGAGGTTCATGTTGGTTGCTAAATTACTATACTGTACTAGAAGCTTAATGATAAGTGAATGATACATTATATAGCCTATATATTCTGTAATATACCTTGTTTTTTGTGTATGTATATACAGTGTGTATGTCATAGGAGTGTGTTTGGGTGGAGTACCTTTTCAATATAATCATGACAAACATTTTACACATTTAAATTCCAGTAATAACATTTAGAAAGTTAAGCAAATCATTGTCATGCGTTGTTATAGTATTAAGTAGTTCATTTTCTTCAGATTAACTGTTTAGCATGTTCTAATTAAGTAAAGAAGCAGAAAATCACAATATTCATTCACAATACATTCAGAATCACGAGAAGCGCAATACATATCGTATCAGCACGCAAGTATTGTGATTAAATCGTATCGGTAGGTCCCTTGTAATGGTGGCAGCAACCCATAAGTAGTTCACTTCACATACATGGGATTCAATGGGTAATGTTAGGTGTGCCAGACAAAACTATCAGCAACCTTACCTTATCTAGCTATCCAAACACACACACGCTAGCCTCTAGATTTACCACTAGCTAGCCAAACACACACACTAGCCTCCAGGGTACCTCCAGCCATCCAATCACATGCTAGCCTTTAGCGTACCACTAGCCATCCAAACACATGCTAGCCTTTAGCGTACCACTAGCCATCCAAACACATGCTAGCCTTTAGCGTACCACTAGCCATCCAAACACATGCTAGCCTCGAACATATCTCTAACCATCCAAACACACTAGCGTACCTGCGCAGGCGCTCCATGTCAATGGGCCTCTTAATGGTGGCGTAGTAGTCCGGCAGCTCTGAGCGGGACGGCAGACGCAGGAAGATGGTGGAGATGCGTCTGCCCTTGGCATCGGTGTAGTTCCTCACAGCATCGTACAGCTCGTTGAGGCGCTGCTGCAGTGGGGTCAGATACTTGTTGGGTTTCTTAGGAGACAGGCCAGTCTTCCCTGCAGACACCACGATGTGATGGAGAAGGTCGGGGACACAACTTATTAACATCAGACCTACATTTGTATCATTTTCTAACACACATTAGAAACAGTATTGTACTCCCACAGGAATCAGGCCAACATACGTAGCTTCAGTTTAGGTGAGCCCATGTTCTCAGGGTTCTCCTCAGGTGAAGGTCCCAGCTCCTTCCTCTTGTCCTTCACTACCTTCTCCAGGATGTCAGCGTCATTATAAACCTGCACCACAAAGAAAATCATTAGAACATCTGACTCAGTCATCCCAAGTGTTTTAGTTTCTGCCGAGATTCCCACGCGGGCAGCAAGTTCTTAACTAGCAGGTACATCTGCTAGTGGTCCTACCGGAGGCCTGTGAGCAACTAGGGTTGGTCCTACCGGAGGCCTGTGAGCAACTAGGGTTTGTCCTACCTGAGGCCTGTGAGCAGCTAGGGTTGTTCCTACCTTAGGCCTGTGAGCAACTAGGGTTGGTCCTACCTGAGGCCTGTGTGCAACTAGGGTTGGTCCTACCTGAGGCCTGTGTGCAACTAGGGTTGGTCCTACCTGAGGCCTGTGAGCAACTAGGGTTGGTCCTACCTGAGACCCCTCCTCATTGTAATGGCGTGCGTTGCGGAACATCAGCCTCATGTCATCCATCAGGGCCTCCTCAGTGGCATAGCGCTCTGAGCGGATGTTATGCTCGATGGTCTTGAGGTCCATGGGCTCCAAGATCACCTAGTGGTGAGGAGGAGTTGACGAGAAACGTTAAACAATTAGCCGACCCATGGCCTGAAATTGAACATGACACCACATACTAACATGTTGATGTAAACAAAATTCTGTTCAAAAATCTAAATGTTTTTTATTGACTGCAATAGGATATGTTTAGGAGATATTGCTAATTCTTCAGGAAACATGATTAAAGATAAGTCACTAGTGAATTGTGACCTCATGCCTACCTTGTAGTAGTCTGGGTAGTCCTTCTTGGAAGGCTTGACCATGAACAGATCACATAGCCTCCGGTTGGTCCCTGCCTCTCTGGCTTCAGTCACTGCAGCATAGAGTGCCTTCATTCTGTTCTTCTTCACGTTCTTCTTATGGCTGGAGGGCGGGAAATGGTCAGGGCTAGTAACCAGCAGAAGCAAAATAGCCACATAACATTGAAGATCCACCACCCTGTTTCACAGTAGGCATATTGCAGTTTTTGTGGTTGTGGTTTGCTGGCTCTCGTTTGACCAATTAATCAGTAGAAAATGCAAATTATTCTAACAGGAGACATTTTCCATAAGCTAATTGAAAAGAAGCCTAGTTCTGATATGGAAAAAGTGGCCAGGTAAAATGGAGACTATTTCTAGCTGTTTAGCTGATGGTCTGCACTTACGGAAAACATTGTCGGTGCAAATATACTGAATATAAATGCAATATACAGGGCCCTACAGTGCAGTTTTACTCGCATGATACTAAAAATACATATGCGTGAACAACAAAACCCAAGCAGGCGTACACTTGTGCGAGTGATTTACACACCAAAACAAATATTTTCCTAGTTGATGGTGTGTACACACTACAAAAAACATAATGCAGTGCAGAACTTTAGTAAAATACCCTTGGCTATAGTAAGGGCCTGAAACTAAGCGCAAGCCTTTGAATTAGCAGCTAGCTAGCTTTTGAGATGATGTGTTTTTGAAGTGTAACAATAAGATAATTCATGTTAGAGCACAAAATGTGTCAAATATTTTCTGTGAGGAAGTGTTTTGTGATGACAGATTTGTATCAGATTGAGCGCATTGTCCACTACACCTAGCATATTACCAGCACTGCTTCACTGAAGTACACGTCTCTACTTTCTTTCAATTTGTGCACATTTCAGACAAAGTATGATGCATTTTAGTTTTCTAAATAGTTGACGAGGTGGCTTTATTTAACAAAGTATTAAGCAATTTATACGATAAAGTGGGTTTTGCCCAGGGGACAAACAATCACGCAGCCTGCACAAGTGTAGCTCAATATGATTTGATTGACATTTCAGAATGGACAGAGTTCAAAAGCAAACCATGGAAATTACAGTTCACTATTAACTATCTGGTCCACTAACAATGAAACTAGGAAATTACAGTTCACTATTAAGTATCTGGGCCACTAACAATTAAACTATTGTTTTTATATAGCAAACTACATTTAGTCTGCTTAGCTAGATAACATGTCTGTCAAACAGATTACCATAAGACATGCACAGGAAGAACTGAGAAAGGCTCATCTCACAACAGGCATTAAAAGATGAACAATAAAAGTATGATAAAATGTTGTGTAACCAGTATAAATCTACATAATATTCAAGGGCCTAGCGGTTGAAATATGGGATTAAACATGTATATTACACCCATTACGCATACTCTTAGAAAAGATGTGTTAAAAACAACATGTTGTGTCCAATTAGGGAGAACACATGTTGTGTCTTGAACCAATCACCATCCTGGTGTCAATAAAAACAGAGTTATTTTTTACTGACAGCACAATGGTAATTGGTTTATAATTGAGGTGTGTGTGTGTGTGTGTGTGTGTGTGTGTGTGTGTGTGTGTGTGTGTGTGTGTGTGTGTGTGTGTGTGTGTGTGTGTGAGAGAGTAGGGCAGTGAATGTTTATGAAAAGGTGTACAAGGCAGAGAATGCTGTCAAACTAAGGATTAGTCCCACAATATCAATTTTTGTATAGTGCTACTAGATTTTCTTGTGTAGGTCTACATTTTTCAACTTAGCAGCACACATGCTCCTTGTTAAAAAGGCCAGCGTATTGCCCTGATATAGAATAAAACAAGTTATAACAGAATAGCAGATTAATGGCTTCCTTACCAGAACCTAAGTTCACTAACAAGAAGACAACAAATACACTGCATTCCAAATTATTACACAAATTGGAATTAAGTCTAAACATCAAATATTTTGTTTTTCAATCAAACTCATGGATGGTATTGTGTCTCCAGGCTCTTTGGATCACTGAAATCAATCTCAGACACATGTAATAATTAGTTTGCCAGGTGAGCCCAATTAAAGGAAAACTACTTAAGAAAGATGTTCCACATTTTTAAGCAGGCCACAGGTTTCAATATGGCAATATGGGAAAGAAAAAGGATCTCTCTGCTGCGGAAAAGCATCAAATAGTAAAATGTCTTGGACAAGGTATGAATACATTAGATTCCAAGAAAGCTTAAGCTTGATCATCGTACTGTGAAGAGATTGTGGCTGATTTAAAGCACAAACAGGTTAGTGCAGATGAAGGCATAATGAGGAAGTTTACTGCCAGACAAATTCATCAGATTAAGAGAGCAGCTACTAAAATGCCATTATAGAGCAGCAAACGTAAATACAAAAATGTATATGAAGCTGCTGGTGCCTCTGGAGTCCCGCAAACCTCAAGGTGTAGGATCCTCCAGAGGCTTGCAGTTGTGCATAAACCTACTATTCAGCCAACCCTAACCAGTGCTCACAAGTAGAAACTGTAGCAGTGGGCCCAGAAATACATGAAGACTAATTTTCAAACAGTCTTGTTTACTAATGAGTGCCATGGAACCCTGGATGGTCCAGATGGATGGAGTAGTGGATGGTTGGTGGATGGCCACCATGTCCCAATAAGGCTGCAACATCAGCAAGGAGGTGGAGGAGTCACGTTTTGGGCAGGAACCATGGGGAGAGAGCTGGTAGGCCCCTTTAGGGTCCCTGAAGGTGTGAAAATGACTGTGGCAAAGTATATGCAGTTTGTGACTGACCACTTTCTTCCATGGTACAAAAGGAAGAACTGTGCCTTCTGTAGCAAAATCATCTTCATGCATGACAATGCACCAGCTCATGCTGCAAAGAATCTCTCTCTCTGTGACATTAGTTGCTGTAGGCATAAAAGGAGAGAAACTAATGGTGTGGCCCCCATCCTCCCCTGACATCAACCCTATTGAGAACCTTTGGAGCATCCTCAAGCAAAAGATCTATGAATGTGGAGGGCAGTTCATATCAAAACAGCAGCTCTGGGAGGCTATTCTGACATCCTGCAAAGAAATTCAAGCAAAAACTCTCCATAAACTCACAAGTTCAATGGATGCAAGATTTGTGAAGGTGATATCAAAGAAGCGGTCTTATGTTAACATTTAACTTGCCCTGTTAAGATGTGTTTGATTGAAATAGCTTTTGATTTCAGTAAATATGACCTCCTAATGCTGCAAATTCAACAAATTACCATTTTCAGTTCTTTACAACCTATAAAAAAAATTAAAACTCTGTTGTGCTTAATAATTTGGGACAGTGCATTTTGAGTTTTTTATTTCTGAAAAAAATACAGTTTTCATTGGCTGGTTTGTTCAATGAAATTCACCTTATACCCTAATGGTTGGTGACTTTTATATATAAATTATACTGACTGTCATTTGCATAGACTGTTTAGGAAAATGAGTGTAAAATATTATTTGCGTAATATTTTGGAACACGGTGTAAGCAAGGTTGCTCCGATGGCATGTAAACAACTGTAAAGTGAAGTACACTGGTGAGGGGAAGTTGTTCTACCTTTTTCTCTTAGTCAAAGTCCCTGTTCCTGTGTCAGAGGAGAGAATGCTGTCCTGATCCTCATCATCCCCTCTCCTCAGGAGCTCCCGCTTCTTCAGCTGCAAAACAGCCATTACATACCTCAGTCAACAGGAGCAATTAGTCATTACATACCTCAGTCAACAGGAGCAATTATTCATACATACCTCAGTCAACAGGAGCAATTATTCATACATACCTCAGTCAACAGGAGCAATTATTCATACATACCTCAGTCAACAGGAGCAATTATTCATACATACCTCAGTCAACAGGAGCAATTATTCATTACATACCTCAGTCAACAGGAGCAATTATTCACACATACCTCAGTCAACAGGAGCAATTATTCATACATACAAAATGGTACTGATCATAGGATTAGTAGTACAATATGGTACTGATCATAGGCTAACTAGTACCTTTTCGGGGAAAGAAAAACATATCACTTGGAGATTACATCAAACCCACTTGTGATTAGTTGCTTTTCATGATCACCTACATAGCTGCTAAATGAATTTCAGGGAAACACGACAGAAACCAGAATGTCCTAATTTTTCTGCTCTCCCAATTGGTCTTGTCCGATTCC
>JACXGM010026431.1:0-14877 GCA_016801145.1 Umbra pygmaea
GAACCTCCACCGACTCGGTCTCAACCACGTGTGACAATTTACCTGAGACCCAGCAGGCAAGTCGTAAAGTGTATAGCTGTCGTAACTCATAATACGTATATACAGTAACTATCCTGTCTTAAAGCGACATACACTACTTATTGTAAATTGTCTGAAAGTCAAAAATAATTAAATTAAGATAATGACCAGTGGGTTACAGGTCCATTAACGCAGACAGATGTGTACACACTTTGGAGCAACATATGCTGTCACCCAGACGTCATATTTACAAGGGACATCCCTGCAATGCCAAACTACATTCTGCCTGTATTATAAACACATGGTTGCGTAAGCAGTGTGATGTTGCTAGCATGGACTGCCTGCAGTCCTGAACTGTCTCCATTTGAGAATGTGCGGCATATTATCAAGTTCAAAATAAGGCAAAAATGGCCCATAGAGTTGTGCAGCTAAAGGACATGCATTATGGACGAAGGAGGGACATTCCACCTAAACTAAACCAACTGTTGCCTTCAGTGCCCAAACACATATTATTACAAAAACGCTGATGTTACACACCGGGGATTCGACTGTCCCAACTTTTCTGGAGTGTGTTGCAGTCATCAAATTTGAAATTAGAGAATATTGTAAAAAATAAATTACATTCACAAAGTACATAATGTGTTAATAATGTGTCTTCAATATATTACAGGCTAAATCTAATTTTCTAAACAATACAATTTTTTTCATTTTAAGTCATATCCTCCTTTCATTGCGATGCAAATACCACATTTCTGTCATACATCTGTGTGTGCCTGGTGACACATATGCTTGGATGTTGTTCCATCACTGCAAGCTCAAATTTGACAGAGATGCGCCTCTAGGGATATACCTGTCTCTTCATCATGGTGGATAACTCCAAAATGTCCACCATAAACATGTGGCACTGCTCTATTGTACATTACTGGGAGTAGCTGGGAGGTCACAATAATGTTCCACAGAACTAAGCTAGTCTAAGAAGTGATTCTGTACTTTATACTGAGCTGGGAGTAAACAGTTACACTACCAGTACTAAGCTTTGCTAGGCAGTGATTCTTTACATCGTATTTGTCTGGGAGTAGGCAATTATGCTGTACTGCACTGAGCTATATTATGCACTGATTCCTTACATTGTATTTGTCTGCGGGATTGCAGTTGTACTGTACCTCTGTCACGGATCAAAGCACCTGCTGTGTAAATGCCATAATCATGTCCTAGGGTGAATGCAAATGTGGCTGGGGAGCGGCGGATGATAATGTGCGTTTAAACTTCAGCAGCACCGCGCTGCCCGGGAGGGGTAATAGGATTGCTAGCGTGCTCCCCCCCCCCGTCTTCTGTAAACTCTCCTGATAGCTAGTTTTGACCTCTTCTCCCCACGGCACAGCTAGCCTAGCTAGCTGCACATTGGGGGTGGATGGGGTACGTATCTAAGATGGGGAGGTGAGGTGGGCGTGGGGGGGTGTGGAGGAGGGGCGGTGGGTGTGGTCTGGATGTACAACCAGAAGGAGAGCAAGGAAATCTCCCGTGGGTGTGTGTTACATTGAGTCTGCATTAAATATAATATTTGCTATATACTCTGAAGCAGGTGCTACAAAAACCTGATAATGACGCGCGTTGTTCCTTTTTTTCACAAATTATTTGGTCGACACCACAATTGGGCAAATGTGGTGCTTAAAGATGAAGACATGACACAACCTATGATAAATGTGTTCAACTTTAGGTTTAAAGTTTCCTTTCTGAAATGTTCCAGGCAGGCCGGATATAGCAATCTTAAATAGCATATGTGTACAGAAGTTAAATGAAGAAACTAAATAAATTACACAAGAGTTAATACTCTGTTTCAGAGATTGGGAGCAGCTTAGACTTTGAGGAAAAAGGGAGATGTTATATTTGAAGTAATTACCTTTCTTAAACTGTCAGTAAGCTTGAAGGCGATATGTTGTATGCAGTATTTACCAAATTTGTGCTGCAACCATCTCACACAGTTAATGTTCTTCGTCTGTTGATGGGCATAGCTATTTTTAGAGCAGTGTGTGGGCCTTCTTTTTAAGGCAACCAGACGTTCCGCCACTTAATTGTCCATATTACGGTTGACCTTCTGTGTGTGTTGCTATGCTATGGTTAACCGTGTGTGTGTGTGTGTGTGTGTGTGCACAGGGTTTTTGGGGGCCCCAAGCAAAATGGACATGGAGGCCCCCCAACCCCCCACGCAAAACCTACAGGAACCAAAGCATAGCAATAAAGTTTAAGTTCACCCACACTTTATATAAATAAAAAAGGGTTTACAGGGCATAAACTGTGCATAAAAAATGTTTAAAGTGCAAACACTCATGTATAATGTTTACTAATGTTTACTAATTATAAGTAGTGCTGTAAATTAACAGTTTATTGTAACACACATAATAACTATCATGTAATATAATACTTATCGGGTCATGATAAAAAAGTGTGTAAACCTTTAAGAAACCATTTTTAATACATCTAAAAACATTACATAGATAGACGGACCAAATATTCCTTAAACTATGTTAAGGGTTACTAATGCTTAAAAACATCCCAAGCTAATGTTTGATGCACAGAATTTATTGTGTGGTTTTCCTAACCCCCATTTGGTAAATAGATGATCACGGTGAAATAGTTAGTATAGGATGCTAACGTTATGCTAATTTCATCAAAACATATTACAAACCTATAGCAATGTCATGTCATTAAATACGATAAACACTGATTCTGAAACAGATCTGCGTCTTCTCTATGCTGTTAAAAACATTACAGTAGTATGTAACCATCCGTTCGAAAAAAAAAGTTGCACTAACTGTTCGTTACAAGCAGCATTTGCCCTCAGGCAGGTTACAGGTAACATTAGCTAACATAAACATATTTTTACACTGAGACAAGTAGAGCTATTTTATCCAGTGTAATTTATCACTTACCAATATCTTGATTTTTCTTATCCTCCTCTTCCTTTCTCTTCTTCCTTTCTGGCTTCCTGAATCACAACTTCGCTTCATGATGACTGCCGAGTGCTGACCGAGAAGGTTTTGTATTTTGCCGGCAGCAGAGATCACGAGAGGGGCCCCTTGAGGGGGTCCCCGATAACAGTGTCATTGCACTTTACTGCATTCACTATTAACGAGGCACTCACACAGTTTGTTGTTGCATTTTATTCTTAACCAGTCATTGTCTTGGGGCCCCAGGCCAGCTCGGGGCCCCAAGCAGTTGCTTGGTTTGCATGCCTTGTCGCGACGGGCCTGTGTGTGCACATGCTGCTTTGCTGTGGTTGACCGTGGCTTTGTGCAGTGGAAACGTTTTCACACTCCCTTTGTTTTCCCACCTTCTACTAGGTCAAATGGAGCATACACCCATCAACCAGAACATCTTAGCTGTCAAATCCAGGTCTGAACCACAACCCCCCCACAAATCGTAATTCACACTCTCCTCTCTCAGTCGAGGATAGTGGCATTGTTCTCCACCACCCAAAATGTTACATTAGTAGGGGTGCCCGAAATAAATAAATATGTATATTTCTTACCATTATTTATGCAGAGAATATTAACAGAGACCCATGTCTCTTCTACAACATTATAAACATATACAAAAATTAGTTTTTTAGGACAAGTATTAGGACATCCAGTATTAGCTTCTGCACATCAAATTATTAACATTAACTGTAAAATAAGAAAACTTAAGGAATTACATACTGATATACTTAACTCAGACAGTGTTCAATAGAATTCCTTAAATTCAGTTGTGGTTTTTGGTGTGCCACCGCAAGATTTCTAGTGCGCCCAACTGCCCACCTCTATGGGGCCACTGTACATGTGTGATGTCATATCGAAAAAACAGGATGTATTCAGATTAGATGTTTCCAAGATATTCCAAATGAACACTGCTGAAAAGAAGTGCTCTAAATATGGAATAAGCAGCCATTTTATCCTCTTGCTCCTTTCAGTTAAACCTAAAGAGGCCCCAGAACAGGGATGTTTGTATTGTGATTACTCCACTCGTCATTTGTTATTCATGGCCCCGTCAGAATCCAAAACTTGCGGCCAAATCAATTTTCCCTCATAAAAACACAGGTTCTATTACAGCTGAAGATCCCATTCTCTCTACTGGGTCTGGTGTAGTGGGTAATAGACTTTACATGGAATATGTGAGACACAGCTAGTCAGGGTGTCCCTCTAACCATCACTGTTTGTCCTCTTCTTGCTGCATTTATCCAACATAAGGCGGTTCTTCCTAATTTTCTTCCATCTAGCCTTCTGTCTCTGTTTACGGTGGTCTGAATAAGATATCTGCTCCTAGCCAGGCCTGGGTATATGACAGGCAAGGCTGAAGTCATGTACAGATTTAGATAATGTAGCTGCTGAACACTTTACAAAGCCTCCCTTCCTCAGACCTCAGTCTATTCATCCGTCCCTGGCTGATAAGATGCAGTCTGGGAGCCGCCTGTGTGTTTGTGTGGATAATGTGTGTGTGTCTGGAGGGGATTGGAAACGGTCCGCTGCAGATAGCCATCTTTATAGGTAGTCACATGACCTGACAATAAGCAATGAAAATACCTACCAGCTTTGAACTGCATGTGACGGCTCTGACAGCGATGTTACTCCAATACAGTCAGAACACGTTTCAGTGTAACACAGGCCACTCCCAATGCTATACAAAATCAAATACAGGATGGTACACGTTTCAAGGAAAGAGACACAGTTAGCGTTTTACATTACCATCCATCTACAGAGGCTAATAGAATAAGTCTAGTGCCGATGGATTATATTATTGTTAATTGCAGGTATCTCTCTGAGACAAGACTTACCAAGGTACCGCATACCGTATCGCTTACCGTATTGCAGAGAACCCCTTGCGTTCGATAGTGTGTATGCAGATGTCAGAACTGTATCTAGGTGGGCGCGGAAAGTAAAGTTCCTTGTCTGGTTAATACATTTTTTCTTCTCTGCTCTGTTAAAGTGACAATTGTAGGGCACTCAAGAAAATGCATATTATATCACCATACTCACTCACACTTGTTCAAAGGAGCAATGCTGTATAATAAACTGTTTAGCTACTGTATATTACACAGACGATTATATCTTCCAGTTAAATGTGCTTGTCAAGTTTATGTTCAGTCCGCACGCATACCACTTGAAGTCTCTCTGTATGGTTGTCTTGGAACACACCAGTGTAAATTCAAATGCTACGGAAATTATTAAGCAAATTGATACCATCCTAAAAATTTACTCAGCAAAAAAAACATCCTGTCATTTTCAACTGATGCCATTTTTTAGCAAACTCAACATGTGAAAACATTTGTATGAACATAAAAAGACTCAACAACTAAGACATGAACTGAACAAGTTCCACTGATATGTGTCTGACAGACAGGGGCGCTGCTAAGGAGTTTGGGCCCCATGAAAAGAATCTTGACAGGGCCCCCAACACAGCTGAGACAGGGCTTCTCTGGGCCCCCTCTTAGTCATGGGCCACGAGAATCGTCATCCTTTACCCCCCCTTTACAGCGCCCCTGCTGACAGATATGGAATGTCTCCCTGAAAGAAGGGTAGTACAAAATCAATAGTAACAATCAGTATCAGCTGTATTAAGTACTGCAGTGCATCTCCTCATGGACTGCACCAGATTTGCCTGTTCTTGCTGTGAGATGTTACCCCACTCTTCCACTAAGGCACCTGCAAGTTCACAGACATTTCTGGGGGGAATGGCTCTAGCCCTCACTCTCCCATCAAAGAGGTCCTAGATGTGCTCAATAGGATTGAGATCCAGGATTTTTGCTGGCCATGGCAGAACACTGACATTCCTGTCTTGACAGAAAACATACACAGAACAAGCATTATGGCTGGTGGCACTGTCATGCCGGAGGGTCATGTCAGGATGAGCCTTCAGAAAGGGTACCACATAAGGGAGGAAGATTTGTTCCCTGTAACACACAGCATTGAGATTGCCTGCATTGACAAGCTCAGTTCAATAATGCTGTGACACACCGCCCCAGCCCATGACAGATCCTCCTCCTACAAATTGATCTTGCTCCAGAGTACAGGCCTTACTGTAATGCTCATTCCTTGGATGATGAACATGAATCCGACCATCACCGTTAGTGAGACAAAACCGTGACTCGTCAGTGTAGAGCAATTTTTGTCAGGCCTGTCTGGTCCAGCGACGATAAAGTAGTGCCCATAGGCGATGTTGTTGCCGGAGATATCTGGTCAAGACCTGCCTTACAACAGGCCTACAAACCCTCAGTCAGCCTACTCCAGACAGTCTGAGCACTGATGGAGGGATTGTGCATTCCTGGTGTAACTCGGGCAGTTGTTGTTGCCAACCTGTACCTGTGATGTTCAGATGTACCCAGTCCTGTACAGGCATTGTTACATGTGGTCTGTCACTTTGAGGAAGATCAGCTGTCCTTCCCGTCTTCCTATAAGGCTGTCTTAGGCGTCTCACAGTACAGACATTTCAATGTATTACCCTGGCCACATCTGCAGTCCTCATGTCTCCTTGCAGCATGCTTAATGTGAGCAGGGACCCTGAACAAGCATGGGAAACATAATTTGAACACTTTAAAATGAAGACCTGTAAAGTTATTAGGCTTCTTACAAATTATATTTCAGTGTCCTGAAAAAGGGATTTATTTTTTTGCTGAGTTAAGTTTAAATCTTGTAGTCTGAAAACAGAGTGAGAGACACAGATAAGACCGAGACATCCACATGATATTTAGTCACATGATACTTGTAATGTGTCTGCTGGCAACAGCAGCAAAACGTTCCAGGCTTTGAAGTCTTACTGAGCAGGTGTGTGTGCATGTGTATGTGTTAGTAGTATTATGTCTCCATCTCAAAAGTGTGTCTCTGTATCGCTAGTGTGGGTGCGTATATCCATAGTGTGCGTTGATCTCAGCTATATTCAGAATGACAAAATGTCAGGCTTTATACGGTAATAAACCAACTATGCCTTTAGTAATAACCTGAGTTGGAGTAAACAAGTCAGAGACAGACAGAAACAAAATGTCAACAACACTAGGTAATATATATATATATATATTTATATTCATATATTTTAATATTTAATCCCACTAAAAAGTTGCAAATACAACTTTTGAATGAAAGGCACAGTAAAGTCAGACATTGCTGATAGAACACTCAAATGAAAAATTACAGTAC
Organism: Umbra pygmaea; assembly: GCA_016801145.1. Lineage (NCBI taxonomy): Eukaryota > Metazoa > Chordata > Actinopteri > Esociformes > Umbridae > Umbra > Umbra pygmaea. Next base: position 7,185 of record JACXGM010026431.1, read on the forward strand.
AAAAGCGAACAGTTATCCACGCATATTCAAACCCCTCCTACGACAGAATCAAACCAGTCAGGGAAACATAAAACATATCTGAACAAAACAAGGTAGAATGCCATTTCCAACAAAAATAATAATAAAAACAGCCATTATTGCTTCTTCAAACAGACAGGGCATCGACCTCTGTATCAGCTTAGCTACCTTTTCTTTCCCATAACATGAACATTTACTGAAAGGGTGAGTGGAGAGTTTTAAACGTTAATTATTATCTGTGTCTATGGACGGTAGCTCATAACCCTCCATGTAATGGCAAAATATCTGCCATGGTGCGCTGAAGTGGTTCTGGCCGCTCAGCACCCTATTAAGACACTTAATGTTGGTGTAGCGTGTTTCAGCAGTTGCCTGTACATCTCAACAGGGTCTAGGGCTCCCTGATTAAACATAGTGCACTACATAGAGTTGGTAGGCTGCCATTTGGGAGGGCTGCCTTTACACTTTTGTAGTGCATTTGACTGGACGTTAATCTTCTATTCTCTAGCTTTGAGAGCGGAGGCTTTTTTCAGTCAGAAAACTCACTAATCCTCACTGAACACTGTATGATTAGTTTAAGCTAGGATCCTTAGTTTAAACCATAACAAACAATCACCCAAACTGTTGCAGTAAAAACGAAAGAACGGAAGGATAGTTCTGAAAAAGATTTAACTACTCTCAAATTTATAAAACCACAGTTTGACAACGAGTTGGTAAAGGTAGTATCATACCATTTTTAGTTTTCAAAAGAAGAATATATTACTATCAGAGTAGAACATTTCAAATTCATGAAAAAATAAAAACACGTTGAACCGCACGTCACCAATATGGGCTCCGCACATGTGCTCTTCTTTGGTTCTGTCCACTCCATTTTACCAGCCTCCCTTTGACAGCGACAGCTTGTTCGCCATCTCGGTTTAATTATGGGAAGATTTATGAAAGCCTAACCATCCCTGATATCTAATATTCCACAATTTGTTCAAGCAAAAATGCATTAGTACATAGATTCTACACATGTTTATGTCTAAAAAGTATGTAGAAAGTAAGGATCCCAGCTTTAAGCTTTACTGTATTAATCCTCCAAGTGCAAAGTCAACCCAAATATGCTAATGTACTGGAGATTAAAAATAAATCCTGTTTAAAGCTTGATGTCTCAAAGTGATGCTGAGTGGTAAGGACAAGGAGTTTATTACTGAACACAAACTCAGAGCAGGGAAAAAGTCAACATCTGAGAGGCCAAATATGGGTGGGAGAGACGATAAATACAGCCAACAGCACAGTAAAGACAGGATCAGTGTTTCCCTTTTCAAACAGCCCATCAGACTGTAGAACACACTGGAGACTGAAGGACCAATAGTAAGGCTAGACTCTTGAGCCATTCACCAAATCAGAGACTCTGAAGATACTGCAGTCCACAGCAATGGGTCTGTGACATTTACACTCTCAAGACCAGGAGGTAACTAATTTGAAACCATTCGAACGTGTTCCCAGATTTAGCTTGGCTCACCCTGGGAATGTTAGTTTCAAACAAATGTTCCTATACACAATGGGTTTCTACTGGATCTGAGGAAAAAGCATGGCTCAACTGTACTAGGTCGGGTCAGAGTAGCATTGTTTCAGTGTACTAGGGTGAATAGTTACATATATCATCTTTGGTATATGCACAACGTCTGTATCTAAAAACAGAACTAAAGTTCAATCATCGTCCTAGTCTCTTCTCTTCTTTCCAGCTCTCTGACATGAAAATGTTGATTGACGTTCTATCACCACTGTACTACCATCATCATCTTCATTACCACCACCATCATCATCACCACCACCATCACCATCATCATTCTGTACCTTTTCTATTCCTATTCACCTTTCTCATCTCTCTAGCTCTCTGAGAACAAAATGCTGATTGCTAGACTACAGGGTAGTGAGTGACAGATTAGAATGGCAGGAAGTAGCTGCATGGTTTTCTGTTTGTTCATCCATGCCTCCTACCTTCATCCTCTCTCTACCTGCTGTGCTCAGTTCTCTCCAGCTGCCTGACTCTAGCTGGCTAATTCCCCTCAACCCAGCCACCGCTCCAGTCTGGTCTCCCCCAACACCCGCAGCCTCCCTCCCAGTCTCAACCCAACCACCTAAAGGAGCCTCAGACCACAGCAGAAATGTGAACGCACTTCTGCTCAAAGATTAATTCAACCCCATACCATAACACCAAAAGATGTTGACAGAAGAACAATGCTGTTGAGAATGTCCATTATGGCAAAACAAGAGTCCTGGTAGACAGAAACCAATGGCTACACAGTGTATTAGCCTAGCCATATGTTAAAGCTCCAGTGAATCCCAGTCTATACCTAGCTCTCCCCCACTATAGGACATCCCTTATGTGGTGAGAAGGGACTGTTGATCCCCAAACACTTGGTTCTATACGTCCCACCACCACCTTCTTACCAGCTAACAAATTTAGGTGGAATCTTGTAAACAACAGGTGAAGGACAACAGACAGAGAGCTCTCATTTAAGTATCCATTTCTACATGAAAAACCTTCTCAGCTCTATTCCAAAATCTCCTCTGAAGCTGAACAGTGGACCAACCATTGCCACGGTTGCTGTCATGTGACCAATGATTGAGATTGATCTTCTGGACATGACGTTTTATGAGGAGCAGAGTCAAGGTTGAAGGTTCTTACATCATGAAGATCAAGTTCCCATGGACAAGTTCAGAGTGGTCCAACCTAACTCCCAACAGCCATCATGTCCAAGCTGCAGGCTAGCGCTAACGTAGAGCTGCAGGCTAGTGCTAACGTAGAGCTGCATTCATTACCTCGCCGTGGCGGAGGAAGAGGAGGCGGCAGCCAGCTGTGTTAGGTAGTCCCTCAGCTCTTTGGCCGCCGTGAAGCGTCCGTAGCGTTTCTTGGGATTGGTGCACTCATCCAACAGTGCCTCTAACTGTTCATCTTTAGCTATGTGGGTGGGGGGGTGGTGGAGCAGGCCTCCAGTGGTCCCTCGCCAGGTGGCGTAGCGTGACAGCAGGTTCTGACAGATGGCATAGTAGTTATGGTCCACTGTGACCCGGTTACACAGAGACTCTTTGGAGAAGGACAGGCACGCCTCTTTGTCACAGTCCTCAAAACGACTCTCGTACCACACATCATAGTTCTCTGGTTTATCTGGAGAGAGAGAAAGAGAGAGAGAGTAAAGACAAGTAGCACACATCTTTGATCTCTGGTGTATCTGGAGAGAGAAAGAGGTGAGACAGGTATCTCACATCATATTTCTCTGGTCTATCTGGAGAAAGAATAAAGCAAATTTACCTTAATTGAATTGTGAGGGAGACATGTACCACAAAGACAGATATTACTCTATAATGTATCAGAAAGGGAGGGAGAAGAAAGGAAGAGAGCAAGAAAGAGAGAGGACAGGACAGACAGGTCCACGACCACAGACAGATGTAGAAATGTGAATTCATCAATCAAATCCATATCTTTTTTTACTTAAAGTAGCTAATTTCCCTTGTTATAGCTACCTGTGCTACCCCCTTCTCACTGTTTGTGGCCAAGGCATTGCTGTCTTGTACAAATCCATGAACTAAATAACAGAACTGTCATTCCCCTCATTTTAATACATTGCTTGTAAACCATCATGCTCCCTGACCACTTTGTACCATTCTTGTACATCATCCTTCAAAAAAATAATGAAATATTTCTCTCTGAATTAGCTGAACTACTCACCATTGCTGTATCACTCTCACCATGCCTACTCCTGCTTGATATGAATATTCATGTTGACTACTTTTCTTTGCCAGAATATGATTTACTATTAATATTTGTTGTATTGTGTTTGGCTCCATTGCTGAAGACATATCTACTTGTAGATTTGATGGGAGCTAATGTTTTTTATGTGTAAAAGCATGTAAACCATAATGAATAAGGCTTTTTATTGCTTATTCTCAAGCCCCCAGGGGTTCTGGACCAGTTTGCAAAGTTTGGAAACCATGCAAACAAGTCAACATCAAAATGCTACATCCATTTCTTACTATATTTCTATATGTTTTTTTAATCCCATTCATTTTTCACTTTTTAAAAGTGTTGGTGTTGTGCAGGATGATGTCCAACATCATTGCAGAGTTGTTAATTTGTCATTTTCACTTCCTACTTCCTGTCTGTAATGCGTTTAGTAAAAAAGGCGACTGTCTAAAAAACATGACCGACTTTGAGGCACCATAACTCTGGGTGAGTTTAACCCACAGGGATGAGCCACCACCCAGTATTTTTGTCTGATCTTCCCCTTTCCAACGGTACCAAACTGTAGTTGCTAGCAGACGCTATGAGTGTCAATACAGCGAAGAGGGTTAATACAAATATTTAATACACACAATGGCCCTCATTTATCAAACCTGCGTAGAAACCAGTGTAGATCTGAGCGCAGAAATCATCTTACGACGAGACTCGCGTGTGATTTACAAAACATTCGTATTACTCCAATTCCAGCGTACGAATGAGCGGGTGTTGATAAATCATACGGTTGAAATCAATCGTAATTTATACATCCCACCCACATATATGCACAGATTAGAGGCCTCGCCCTTAGAATTTACGACATGGATAAGCAAAATCCGGCAAAGAAAATGAATTTCTCTGAAATAAAAACAGACGCTCAGGTCTCAGGTGCAGGCCAACCACTTGGTTTTAATTGGAAGTTTAAAATCATGCTTCAATTGTTAATGGAAAACTGATCATCACTGATCTTGCATTGTTGCTTTAACACTTGTGGACTTGTAACAAGAGTTTTGATTGGTCTGAGTTTTCTAGGCAGGCAGAGCAGAAAAATGACACTAGATCCCATGCAACGCCCTTTAAAAAAAGTGGCTTATTTTAGCTGACTTCACCATAACTTTCTTATCCAAGATAGCACTTATTATATTAGAAGCTCAGAATAAGATCCTGTCTCATTCGTAGAGCCCCAATGGTGGCTGTTATGGCCACTGATCTTCATTGAATGGCACCGTTCTCCAGCGCAATATCGTGTAGAACTCTGCATGCCATAATTATGTTGCAAACCTGCTCTGGTGTGTATAGCAATCCCCCCACCCCACCCCGCTTACCCAAGACAGAGCCACCTGCCCTTGAGCAAACTGATCACTCCACTGTGGTTCGTGTGCGTGTGTGCGCACTGTTGAACCTGCGCTCCTGCTTGTTTGGGGATTTGCAAGTGTGTGTTATAAGGTACTCAGTCAGGACATAACCTTTGTCACCAAGAGGAATCACATCCAACCGTTTCAACCAAAACCTATGTAGAACTATTATAATAATTGCACGAGGGCATATCTCACCAAGGAGATGACTCCAGCCATACAGTGCACCCTCCTGTAGCCTTGTTCCAATGCAGCAGTTTAAAAAGAATTAGAGTCGCGCGTCCCACTCGGCCACCAGGCTACCATATTCAGAACAAACATCCTGGCATCACATATGATCTGAACGTTGATTGAATTAACGTTTTTGCGATTGATGAATGCGTAATCATTCATGGATGGTGGCTACAGACGCAGTACAATCAATCGCCCAATTCGCCCCAATCACATTTGGAAACCCAACAATCTCATAAAATTGTATTTTAATCATAGTTTGAATATACCAGAAAAGGACTTCATAGCCCCCAAAAACTGCTGGCATACTTCGACTATTGTTGGCTATGATATACCAGACCTGTCGCTGTTCTCCCTCTGAAAGGTCCCGGTGTAGAGAGCACGTATTAAGGTCCTCTGAAAGAGCCAGATCTGCAATCGCTTCGACTTCAGGACTGCCAAAGTGCTTGTTTAAATAGGCGACTGAATAAACATTTCACCAATCACATACAATATATATATATATTTATTTATTTATTATTTGATTTAAATAGTTGTTTGCCTAATTTAAGCCCTCGTGTTCTAGGCCACCTTGAAATGAAAGGGAAAAAATATACCATGTATACAATTAATTTGGAATTCTGAAATGTAACTTGCAATATGGGGTGGTTGCGATGCACACACATTCATCAATGATCGCTGGTTCAACAATTCACTGAACCGGGTGGTTATACTATGAACACCCCTAGTCACACTACAGAATTTGCGTACACGAGGTCAGACCAGACGTGAGATTTTATCGCAGCCTACGATCACGTTCAAATTGATAAATCCCTTGCTTTGCGTAGAAATTGCCGTACGCCCATTGTACGCCTGTTTTAGGTCGTACGCACGTTTCATAAATGAGGGCCATTGACCGTTCAGTACACAACAACAATCAAGTAAATTCAACAATGTATGCATCAATGTGCAAGGCAAGATACAAGAAACAAACATGTTAAATATCATGTATATAGTTATAGGCTGAATAAAATTGTATTAAAAAATGTCCTACCGTTATATACAATCCCTTGCCTTGTCCATTTTCCCTGGTTAATCCAAACTATAATTACTGAACAGTTGTGTACATGTAGTGTTGCTTAACAATTTTGTTTGCAATCAAACAAACAAAAATTTGATTTTTTATCCAACTAGCCAACTTAAAGCTGTACTATATAACAATCCATTAATTTGTCCTGTCGGGCCGAATTTCTTATCGATTTTTTATATTATTTATATATACCTGTTTTTACCGAACACAGGAATAATACATAATAATACATAATATAACCAATTTCCGAAAATACACATTATTATTTTGTCCATATTATGCTGCATTTGTTTCATACTGTAAAATGTGAACTTTGTTATTACCGTATTTTTGTGCATAAAGCAGGGCACCAGATATTAAAGCACACCCATGTACATCGTGCAGAAATCTTGTTTTGTGTAAAAATAAATATCAGCATTGTGCGTAGGGCTGGGACAGTAAATACATAACCGCAATACCGCGGTCACGTGACGCCTACCGCGGGTCTGAGCTCGTTACAGTCATCACAGCAAAAAAAAAACTTTGGCCTGCACGTGTGCACATTGTTGAAATCAAAAGATGGAGCCAAAATTGTGGCTACACATTTTACTAAAGCAGAAAATACAGACGCATGAGAAAGCCCCAAAAGCAGGACCTCGGTCTTGCACATGCTCAGAACCGGCCATAGCTATACGCAAGTACCATTCAACTGGCAACACTACTATGGCCGCAACGCAAACTCTGATTTTTGTTTTTCTAAAAAATAGCGGTCGTTTTAAGGCATTACAATAATTATTGTTAATTTATTATAAAGCTAGTGAATTATATATATATATATACACACATGTATGTATGTATGTATGTATGTATGTATATACGTATGTGTATATGTTAGGGGTGCAACGGATCATGAAACTCACGGATCGGATCGGTTTTCGGATCAGAGTCCCGGATCGGATCTTTTTTCGGATCAGCAAAATAAAAAAATAAAAAATAATTGGAATTTGGGTTAGTTGTTTTTATAATTTTCAGTGGTTATGATGAGCAATATGAGAGAGAAATTTGGTTAATATTGATCATTGTTTAGGTACATTAAATCACCTTAAGCCTTTTCCTCGCCATAGGAGCCAATGAAGAAGAAAACTTTAAGGTGAAATTATATAATCGTCTTCTAATTATATACTCGTTGAATTTCGGTTAGTTATTTTGACAGGCTTAAGTGTTCATAACAAGAAATGGCCATGAGAAATTTGGTGATGATTGACCATTGTTCAGGTA